>JAMALC010000039.1:0-117383 GCA_023628275.1 Rhodotorula sp. M30-05A-2 | reverse complement strand
CAAAAGACCAAGCAGTCGGGACTCGACGCCAAGCGCGTCGACTTGTGCGCGCGCTACCTCAAGGACCAGATCCGCGCCCCGTTGCTGTCCGACTTCCTCACCACCGACCTCATGTGAGTTGGTTAGGCTTTGCTTTCTGCTGCTCCGGCTCCGGCTCGGATTGATGCCCGTACCGCATCAAGCAACCAGCTGACCCCTGTTTCTGGGCACACTACTCGCAGGCCGCACCTCGACGAATACGCGGCCCCCACTCGTCCCGCCAAGCTCTAAGCGCCGCAAGGACTTTCTTGTCCATCCCGCCCTCTACATGTCTCGTGCGTTGTCCCGTCCGTATCTACGCTATATTTCCCCATCCGCCCCCGAGAGTCTGGTCGGGGAAAAATCAACATGTTGCACCTCCTCCTTGTAGTCTAGTCCCTTGAGCAGTTCAAATCGATTTGCAGTACCTCTGCCTCCACTTATCTGCGCATCTAGGGTTCACCGCAAGCATGAGTCGGAAGAATAGCCACGCCATGCGCTCTTGGCGCAAGTTGCTCGTTCCGGTCCTCGCCATCGCGGATCGAAGCGCGGTACATGGAGCGGGTGCATCCGTATTGCAGGAGAGGAAATGGACGGGAAACAAAGAAGAACCAACACGAAGAAAACAGAGCGTATGTGGTGTGTACAGCCTAACGACCCTCAGAACCCTTGTCGCGCCGGCGCCGCTGCCGCCTGCGTATTGGTCCGCAGCGTGAATTCGCCATCTTGCGTGATGTACCTGCAAGGAGAAGAAGAAGAGTCCACGGAATCAGTTTACGAACAACCCGCCGACGTGCTGGGTCGCGCGAAAAGCGAACGGGTCGAGTTCGGAGGAGTTGTGATAAACGTACCGGACCCAGGGCAATGCGGCGTAGCCCGACTTTTCGACAACCTTGAGATACCGGACTTGGATACCGGAAACGGTGAAGTAGCTGGTAGTAGATGGACGTTAGCGCGAGAGCAGCGACGTGCAATACCTTGGCGAGAGAAAGAGGCGACGTACGGAATCTCGAACTTGACGGTGATGGGTGCCCGCTTGTCGGTTTCCTCTGTGCGTTTTTTCTTGCCAACTTGTTAGCAGCACGTCCCCACTCCTGACGCAGGGTCCAGATGTGCAGAATGTAGGCGGGAAGTTCGAAAAAGACGCACCTCCTCTCACACTCGGCAAGCCAAAGTGAGCTCGCATCATCAAGTCCTTGCCACCGGGCAACTGCTTGATCCGCCACACGAACGCCGACTTTTCCGGAACATAGTGCACGGTCCCGACTGCGGCGCGGAACTTGGGCGAGTCGGCGTCTTCCGGGACGGGGATGTAGATCTCGACATTGTTGGCGGTCGACCGGCGCTTGAACTGCGCCTTGACCTGTGCGTCGCGGAGCACTGTCACATCAGTAGCCGACTAGCAAGAGGAGAAGGTCCCGATTGAGCCGGCAAAAAGAGACAGCTGCTCGCACGCACCTTGACGATGTACTCGATCCGGCTCCCCGAATGCTGTTCGATGAGCGCCTCGGCCCAGATCAACGGCTTGACCTGGGTGTTGAGTCGGTACGACATGAGTTCAAACTCGCCGTCGGGCGGGATGAACGAGATGGTCCGGTCGTTCTCGAACCGCGACAGGCGGACGCATTGGTGGAATTTCACGTCCTCCATCTCGATCGCCTTGCCGCGCGAGGCTAGCGGAACGTGGTGTCAACGACAACAATCGCAAACTCGCAACGAGTGACGCATAATCGACTCACTTCGTCCGGTGCTTTCGAACATGACCTTGTCGTTGAGACCGAGTCGCAGTTCGGGCATGCCCGAGAGGTAGCACTTCATCTTGATCGCGCCGAGAATCTCGCTCCGGACAACGTTGCCGTTTGCATTGACCTGTCGAGGGACGGGAAGGAGGGTCAGCCTCTCGTCTCCAGGGATCGAGGAGGAACGTGGCGACGGGACGGACCAGCAAGTTGACCGATTCGACCACATCCAGGAAGACTTCGTTCTTGCGGTACCGGATCCCCTCGGATCGCCACGAGACCGCATTCGTGACGGCCATCGGCGGCCGGACCTGCACCTCGAGCTTGTGCGATTCTTGCGTGATGTACCTGCGCATGGACGCCAAAAGCCGTGTTGTCAGTCTCTCGACCTTGTTCCGACCGTGTAGGCGAGACACGACCGACTCTTGCAGGATCTTGCTCTCGGTCGTTTGGGGGTAGCCAAAGTCCATCACCTCGTCAAACAGCTCGTAGCTGCAACGGGAACAGGGCAAGTCAGCCGCAGGTATCGCCTGAAGACTCTTCTCTCGAAACGCCCGTGCGTACATGATGACAAAGTTATCCCGGATCGACTCTTCCTCGAGCTCTTTGAAGTATTCCGTCAAGACCTGGCGGCGAATGTGTCAATCGAGGAGAACGAAGCAGTGCGAGTCGAGACCACTCACTCCGACGAGCTTGTGCAGGAAGGTGAGGATCTCGGCAGCATTCGAGTTCTTCTTGGTCAGGGCGACGACTGTACGTCCGAGGGATCGGGTCACGACCCAGATCAGTATGGCCGGGACGAACGCCCACCTGGACAAGGAACCGCAATGTCGACGCACGGTAGAGGTTGTTGTGTCGGATATGGAGGTAGTTGATTCCCTGACTGGAGAAGCACGGGGTGACATAGTGACCCTCTTCTTCCTGCTCGAGGACGAGGGGGAGGAAGCGCTCGATGGTCGACGGGGGGATGTCGTCGCGGTACGAGCGCTGGATCAGGGACTGCGATTCGCGAGAAAGGGGGGTCAGCTGGCTGCGTACCAAGTGAACTCTGCTATATCCCCTGGTTGCCTCTCCCTGGCGTGGTGAGATGCGTGCCCGCTTTGCTCGGGTGTGGTGGTGGAGCAGCAAAACGCACCTTGCCCTTGAGGTCCAAGATCGCCACCAAGCTGCACCCAGGCATGTCTTGCGCGTGGAATTACAGCCCCTCGTTCGATAATTGAGCGCCTATACTCTAGAGCGTTGTGCGGTCGAGAGAGGCCGCGACGAGTGACGCGAGAGAGAGAAACGCGAAGGATCAGAGAGCAAGACAAGCAAGCGGCGGTTCGGTGGCGTGGGAGCGGATGAGCAGAGCCAAACTCGTGCTTTGTCGCACCCGGACTGGATGTCTCTCGTGTTGAGATCGACTCGTCGCCGACGCGAACCTCGTCGCGCGTGTTCAACTTCGCTCGGTTCCGCCGGTTCCGCGCCAAAGTCAAGTGCACAAGATCATTCCCCCAAGTCCGGATGCACATTCTAATGCAGAGAGCAAAAAAAAAATACAGTGGCCCTCCTACCGGCCGGCGCGGCCTAATCCCGCACGTCCTCGAGCAACTTTCCGACCGCGGCGAGTCGTCTCCGTTTCGCCTCTTGCCACCGGTCCCGACCCTGCGACTCCGTCCAGATGTGGTGCAACAGCGCTTGGGTATACACCGGTCCACCCGGAAACTGGTTACCGCGCCCGCCGGTATGGACAACGGTCAGCGGTCCGGGCGAACAGAGAGAACAAAAAACGGGAAACCGGGGGACGGGCGGGCTGGCGCGCACCTTTTTCGGATGGACCATGTCCTGGTGGGCTTGCCACCCTTCCCAACTGTCCCCAAAGTCGTACGACGGGACGCCCAAATCTCGCACCACTTGGTCCTGCATCTCGCGGATCGTGTGGATCCGGATGTCGGTGAAAAAGTTGCTGAACGTCGCTTGCGAACCGTGGTCTTCCCGTCCGGTGTGGCGCCAGTCGTCTGCAGGTGTGTGTGTGCGCACATAGGAGGAAGGAAGGAGGATGATGATGTCTGTGAGCAGGGAGTTGCGACGCGTGCACCGAAACCTCATGTCCGCGAGCCAGGAGAGCTCGGGAGGCGCGGTGCGGCATCGATCCCGGGACTCACAGCTCGCTCCGCCGACTGGCCCAACCCGGTGCAGTTTCCGGACCCACACGGGCACGTCCGGCCACGTCTCGGTCACATGCTTCAAGAGGTGCTTCATCCTCCGTTGCCACCACTCGACGCGGTCGTGGTTCAGCGGGACTTCGGTCGACAGGTGCGAGATGCGGTCTTGACGACCAAAGAAGGCGAGGTCCCATACTGCAGAGAAGACGCGGGGGAAAAAAGAGGAGGAGGTGGTGGTCGATTTGAGAGTCAGGATTCGAAAAAAATGCGGTTCTTCTGGGTTTTAGGCTTGACGAAATCCGCCGATTACAACGGCCACGAAACTCGCGAGACTTGATCTGCAAGCGGAAATTTGCGTGGTACTCACGGCCCGAATGGATCGAGATGAACGAAGGCGGGTGCGGGAGCTGGTCCGTGTGGACTTTGAAGAGCTGGTCGATGCGATCTTCGGCCTTGCCGGGAGGGTGCCAGTCGGGTTGTTGTCGAAAGTTGTCCTCGTCGTCCTGCGGGGGATTGTTTTTCTTTCCGAGTCAGCACGAGCTTTCGCTTTGGCATGCGTGGCCAGTTCTGGTGTTCATCGAGAGAGAGATGACGCCGGTGGCGGCCGCGCAGACCCAATCGAGCGGGTTCGCAATGAGACTCACGAGACCGTACATGAATCCGTTGGTAAAGTAAGTGTTGAGCCACGGGATCTCGACGACCCAGGGGATCCCTCGCTCGTCCCACCCTTCCGGGACGACTCCCTTTTTCTCGAAATCGTCATACGGGACGCAATACCTCGGCAGGCCGACCATCTCGGCGAGGTGATGCAGTCCGTTTCGGTCTACGGAGTCTCCGAGGACGAGGATGGTCCGGTTCGCGAGCCACGAGAGCGACTCGACGTCCTGAGTTGCGATCTTTGCAAGCCAGTCGGTGGCGGGTTCGCACGTCGGCGAGTAGGGGATCCATTTGGCGCCGAGTGGATCCTTCTCGTCATAGTGCTGTGGGGTCCACCAAGGTGATTAGTCCGTCGTGGCAGCGGCAAAAGAGGGGAGGGGAGGGGGAGCTGGGTGACTGACGAGGAAGCCGGGTTCTGTGTACGGATCGCAGAGGAGGTTCGGATCGACTTGGTCGCGCGGTATGCTATTCCGGGAGTAGCTGCATGTCAGCGCAGCCCCTATAGCTTCCCAGTCAACGAAGCAAAGTTGGCTGACGGTGGGGCCGGTCGGGCGGGGTGCTGGGCACGATAGGCGACGACGACGAGCAGCAGAGTCGCTGCGGTCAGGAAGGGGACGAGAGCCGGTCTCGGCATAATCCTTTTGGCAGCCCAAACGGCTCAGTATGCGCTCCCCGAGTGGAGCGTCGGAAGTCGACCTTTGATTTCTTCATCACTTTCACAAGTCCCGGAGTCGTCTCTACCTGCTTCCTACACCTTGATTCGGATCAGTATTGGCAGGATAGACAGTGAAAGAGCATGCAGGATGCACTCCGCCGACTGGGTCACCCGCACTATGTCGCGTGCTCGCTCCTGTGTCTCCCCTTCCCGCTCACTCTCGCCGTACGCTTGACCGCCGCACACGACCTCGCGCCGAGCTTCACGACCGCGCTCCTAGCAGCTCCCGTCTTGTTGGCTCTCGCCGTCGCAGTCAGGAAACCGTCAGACAACGTCGGTCAGTCGGTCGATTCGCCCGGGTGTCTTCTGCCGGCGAGACCTGACTGACTCTGGCCCCTCGGAACAGAGTCCTTTTGCGAAACGACCACGTTCCAATTACGCCTGCTCAATCTGTTCGGCTTTGCCTTTACGCGGAACCAGCTAGGGACGGGATGGCGCGCCGTCTTTGGCTACTTTGCCCTCTGGATGGGCGAGTCTGACTTTTCTCCCGGTTCCAGAAGGAGCGCCCACACCAAATCCTAACTGTCTGCCATTGCAGTCGTATCCTTCTTTCTGCCTCAACCGGCCTACCTCGGACCCTCCAAGTTGAGAATCCTCTCGACCGAGGTGCGGAAAAGATTCGCTCCCTCTGGAAGGATCACCCACTCACCCTTTGGAAAGAACTCTTGACGCAGGGATTTGACACCGAGGTTCTGCTCTTACCGCCGGCGCCGTCCGTCGGGCTCGGGACAGATGGACCGGGCACTGGCTCGGCGGCAGCGGCACCCAAAATCGTCGAGCTGCCCCACGAGTCGGACAAGCCTGCCGCCGCCGCCAAGGAGGTCGACCCTTCCGTGCGGGACAAGTACCACCTCGTACTCTTCCATGCCGACTATAGCAAAAAGAGCCGAGAACTGCAAATGACCGTTTCGCGCTTGTCAAACTTGTGAGCGTGGCTCTCGTTACTTTTTTTTTTTTTCCTTTTTTTCGCCAACCGGAATCTGTGCCTTCCTGATGCGGATCCATTCATTTTGCTGTGCACAGGTACACCTCCCCAACTCTCTCCTTCGACTTGCTCGATCCCGACCTCTCCCCTACGACGTTCTACGACCTCGGCCTCGCGACCGGTCCGACGTCTCTCGACCTGCCCCTACTGCGCCTCTACCGCCGCGGTAGAGTGGTCCAACAAGTCCCGCTCAGCGAACACGAGGCGAGGCGTGTAATCAAGCGGCGGAAACGGGACGAGAGGAGACGAGAGCGGAAGAGGGACGGGATCGAGGACGGGGAGAGTGAGAGTGGCGAGAGTGAGGATGGCGTCGAGAGTGATGCAGAGAGCGACGACGAGCGCGAGGTCGAACAGGAGAGGGCGATGAGTCGCTACCGGTGGGACACGGGCGCGGTACGTCTTCCCCCCTTCCCTCCTTATTCTAACGCCTGGGTCCAGAAAAGGAACTGACTTAGCTTGTCTCGACTACAGGCCGCGATCGAGCGCATCTTCAAGCTACGCGAGCGATCAGGACTTTTGCAACCGTCGTAGAGGAGCTCAGCACACTGCAATCTTCTCAGATGCACTAGCATGTGTCGCGGGGCGCGACAATGGGGAACCTCTCGCGATCGCAAGCCGCGTCCGCTAGCTGCAAGGACAACAACATTGTTCGAGGGAGGGGGGGGGAAAGTAATCAAGCTACAAGCAAAGGGTAAGACAAAACAAGCCGTGGCGACATTCCCGCCCCGCTCAGCACCGCTCAAACACCCGATACAGCGCCTCGAGACTCGTGGCGAGCACAACGTCCCTCTCGAGCAGTTTCGCCGGCGCGACGAGGTACTGCTTCGCCGCGGGGAAGAGTACGTGCTCGATCGTGCGTCGTAGAGCCTGCTCTGTCGGATCCGAGGCGGGGGCGGGTTTGCTGCCCGGCTGAGGCTGTGCGGCACCGACGGGAGAAGGGGAGGGCGAGTAGAAAAAGGCGAGTTCGCGCAAGAAGGAAGCAAAGCACGGTTTCTCGTTCTCCCAATCGACGTTGGCGCCGAGGCGGAGGAGGACTGTATGTCGGAGGTTTGTCAGCGAAAGAGATGGTCTTCAACTGATCGAGTTCAAGCTCCCGAAGTCGAAGTCGAAAAAACGCACAGAGTGGGAGTTTCGTAATGTCGGGAGCGTGACCAGGTAGGACGAGCGGCAAGCTTGCGAGCTCTTTGTTGGCGGTGATCGTGAAGGAGAAGTATTCCTCGAGCATCGGCGCGGCATCGATCAAGGTGGTCACGACTCGCTGCGAGCCGGCACCACGCGAAGAAAGAAAAACAAAGAGGATCGGCCAGTTTAGTACTGCTTCAGTCTCCGCTCCGCCTCGCGTTTCTCGCCGGCTCACCTGCACGATGGCATCAGACTTTGCAACAACGTTGTCGTCGGCAGTTCCATCCGCATGTGCTCGATCGACCGCGAGTCGGACCAGCTTTTCCAACGACGGCGGCGGCGTCAGGTTGATGCGTGAGAACCGCCCAAACTGTCGCAGGCCGAGCTGGTAAAAGAGTTCTTGCCTGCAGAGGTGCAACGTCAGACAACTTAGCACAGCAGGGCACTTTCGGGTGATGAGGCAGATTGACGCACGCGATGGCAGCGTGTTGGACCAGGTAGAGCTTGGTCTGGTGTTGCAGCATGGACTGACACAGGACCGTATCGACGATGCCGACAAAGATGTGCCCTTTGATGATCGCGTCCAAGCCTGATGATCCGCGAGATCAGCTCGAAAAGTTCCTGCATCGCACGGAAGACGATGGCCACTGCGTACCTTCGTGCCGGGCTTCAATGACCTCCTTGCGCAACTGCTTGACGCTCGTCAGCGCACACTCGCTCTGCGCTATCCGGACGCGAGCTCGCGCCTGCGCGGCTTGGTCCGCCGCGAGGCGAGCAGCGAAAGCCGGATCGTGATCCGACCTGCGAACCTTTGATGGCCGCGCCTCGTCGCCATCGGACGCAGCGGCGTCGACATTTTCGCCATTGGCCGGTACCGTACCATTCCGAACTTTTGACGTGTTCGCCCGCGAAGTCACCGGGAACAGTGCGTCGAGCGTTTGCGACTGGGCGTCTGTTCTCACGAGTTTGTTCGGAGCGACTTTTGACGTCTTGGATGCGCCGGACGTCGTCTTCTGAGTACCTGCTGCACTTTTCAAGACGCTTGAAGGGCCAGCCATGGTCTCAGCGGCTTTGGGAGGGCCCGTCGTCGGCAAGAGCGTCTGTTCTCCGAAGGGGATCTGTCAGGAGGCAACATTTGGGCAAAGGAGGAGGAAATTCGGGAGAACGTACCTGCACTTTGTAGCTGCGACTCTCGCCATGCTTCTCGAGCACCTCGGCGAGCTTCTGACACACGAGCTGCACGACCTCGTCCTCGTCGGCAAAGGCGACTTCTTTCTTTGTCGGATGAACGTTGACGTCGACCTTGCTCGGGTCGATCTCCAGCGAGAGGTAGACGAACGGGTGCGTGCCTTTCGCGAGGAGGGTACCGTAGAAGCCTTCGAGCGCTCGTTTCAGGGACGAGCAGTCGACGTATCGGTCTGCGGCGGGGAGGATGACGCTTTAGAGTGTTGCTGACGGACGCGTAAGCGGCGAGAGCCCGACTCACGATTGATGAAGAACAGGAATGTGCCTTTCTTGGCTTGGAAACTGGGTCCGCTGCACCACGCCTTGACCTTGACCGAAAGTTCCGCATCTTCGACGTTCAGTTCGACCAGTTCTCGCTTGACGGCGTCGCCGTAATGCAAGCCGATGTTGTCGAGAACACTCGCCCCGACGCTCGTGTTGATGTCGGCGGTCGAGGTGGACGAGTTGTTGCCCGCCTTGCGACAACTCATCGCAACGCCGGCGTTGTGGATCGAGTAAGCCAGAACGACGGCAACGACCCGGGCGTACTCCTCCGTCGTTGACTTGAGCGAGCGTAAACGCTGAGGAGTGTTGTAAAATAGATCTTCCACCTAGAAGGGCGGGTGATGGTTGAGCGCAAGATGATGGAGGAAGTGCCGAGGAAAGCCTCGTACCGTGAGCACCGTTCCATCGTTGCCCGCGCAGGGGATGGCAGCCGTATCCGAGCTCCCGCTCTTGACCGGGACCATGATCCCGTCCGCGTACGCTGCTCTGTGTGTACGGTAACAAGCCGTCAGTATTCGTACAGCACCAACTGGTTCGTCCCGACTTACTTCCAAGCGCAGCTCTCGTTGCGAGTTTTGGTCGTCACGCTCAGGTGCGCGACATGACTGATACTGGCGAGCGCTTCTCCGCGAAAGCCATATGTGCCGATGGAGGACAGGTCCTCGAAAGCGCGGATCTTGGACGTCGTGAACCGCTCGCAGAGAATCGGCAGATCCTCTTTCTGCGAATCTCGGCGGCGCGTTTCAGCCTCCCGTTTCCTCATTGTGCGGAGTGAGTATCTTTGTGGAGAGATACGTACTCGGATCCCGCTGCCGTTGTCCTGGATCTGCAGCAATTTGAGACCGCCTTCCTTGACCGTGATCCGGATTGAAGTCGCGCCGGCGTCGAGCGAGTTCTCGATCAGCTCTTTGAGCGCATTGCTCGGGCGTTGTATGATCTGCAGACCGTTCCTAGGGTCAATGCGACAGTCCAGCCGCCTCTCGAATCGGCGCTCTACAGACTCACCTCGCCGGCAGCAATCCGGTTCACGACAGTCTCTGGGAGTTTGGCGATGGCTCGAGGCGTAGGCGGGGCCGCTGCAGGGCTTGGGATGATCAGCTCGCATTGCACCTTACGCACGCTAGGTCGCACAGACACTCACGTGGCTTGTCAGACGGCATCTTGATCCCATCCGCAAGCCCCACTTGCCGCCCTAAGTCGTCGCGCGTGCGTAAGCCAGACTGTAGAGGCCGCAGCTTTTGGCAGTGCGGCGATCTGTAGGATAGCTCCGGTCCTAGCTAGACCGCGTGCTCGCTCGAGACGGGAAGTCGCGTAAAGAGGGAGGGAGAGCAGATCAGGAAAATTCACAGCTGCTCGCGACAAAAGTCTCTAGAGAGCTGGCGATGGGACAGACTACGGCGTATTTGCATTCTATAAGTGTGTACCGAGTACGGGCAGCACCTGCCCCTATATAGCCCTTCCCGCTGCCCTCGAGCTCGCCCCTTGATGCCCTCCTCGCCTCCCTCACGCTGACCTCCGACCCGCCATACACCCGAGCCCGACCCGACCAGGAAGTGTGTATATGTGTTCGTGTGGGTGTTGTTGAAATGTCTCGCTGGTGCTCACGCGCCTTTGCACGACTGCGGCCCCAGTCCCCCTTTCTCCGTGAGGAGCGGGAAACGAGGGCGACAGCAGCTCAAGAGAGGCTTGAGGCTACAGCACCTGATCCAGCGAAGGGTTCGGTCTGCCTCGACGGATAGGCTGTTCTCGCAGGGTTTATAAGTAAAGAGCGAGACCAAGACAATAGTCGAGGGGATGAGTGGAGAACCAACCCTGCACTCGTCGACCGCGCGCGCGCTTCACTCGCCGCTGCGCAATCGGGCGCGGTGGTAATCCAAAATACATTAGAGGTGTCTGCATACAGATCATTACAAAACGCGAACGCCGCGGTCAACCTTCTCAAGCGGCGGGTGTCAGGCTTGCTGCGCTGGCCATGGCTAAGTTTGTAGTCCCAGCTGCAGCTGCTGCAGTCCTGCAGCTGGGAGGCTGGGAGCACTTGCGCTCCAAACTGACGTGTGCGAGAAGAGCGGTTAACAGCTGCGCGCGAGGGATCGACAGCCTCCGCGCGAAGTTGAGCTCTGGCGTTGCGTCATCATACGCATGCGATCGAGACCGAAGTGCCGTTCCTTGCTTGCGGATCAGGTCTGTTCCTTCTTCCGCACACGTCCAACGTACAGCTGCTTTCTTTGCTTCTATCTGGCCGCTCCAAGACGCGACCGTTTGGACGCGACGCTCCTGAGCTCGTCGAATCGAGGAACCGCCTCCTGACGTACGCAACGTCGCCTCCACCTGGTTTTGCGAGCCTAATTTACCCCGTGGCTGACTTCGTTGCCTTGCAGTCACTACACAAGCGACAGACCCCGACGACACCCTTCGCGGCAATAATGTTTGGCAAGACCAAGAGGCACATGGAGGAGCCGGTCGTCGTCGAGAAACACGCCGTGCCCAAGCATGACAGCAACTGGATGCACGGCTACTACTGGCTTCTTCCGCTATGCGCCTCCATCTCCTGGTGGGGAATGTACCTGGGCTTGCTGCTGTGAGTTGGCCGCCATTGTTGCGTGAAGAAGCAAACGATTGCTGACCCGGACTCTCGCCTTGGCGCAGCTGGTGGGCTGGTACGTGCAGGAGTTGCATGACTGGCGCGGTCACGCATTGACTCTGACGCTGAACGCTATATGCAGTGGCCGATAACGCGCGACGATACCAGATCAGCGATGCGACCATCCAATACGTTTCAAACATCGGAGCCGGTGCGTCCTTACCACCCGTTTTCGCTTCCTTTCTGTGAGGCTGACCTTCGAGGTGACCGGACAGAACACCAATGGCTTTTTATCCTCGGCTCTGCTCTCACTGCCGTCTTTTGTCGGTCTTACACCGCCTCGAGCAAGGGTACGAACCCGAGCTGATCGTACCAACGTGTTGCAGACACTCTCACTCTCCTCGCTGAGCGCTGGTTGCGTCACCTCCGCCGGATTCCTGGTGCCCTTCGCCGTCGGGACAAGTGGCTCGATATCTTTGCCTGCATTTTCGGTATCCTCGGCGCTTGCGCCTTGGTCATCCTTGCTTCCGCCAACGACCGCGACTTTCCTACTGTGCACTGGTGAGTCGCGCCGTATACGATACGCTGGAAGTATACTGAGAACGGATCTCTCGAAGGTCGTTCACCGCCGTTTTCGTCGTTTGCATCGCCATTTCGGCACTCTGCCAGACGATCGAGATCTGGTTCCTCAAGCAAGACCACGTGGAGCGCAAGCACTTGCGCCGTAACGCCATTATCAAGTGGATTATCGTCGGGACGGCCGTCGCGGCCGCGATCGCGTTTGTCGGGACCTACGCAACGTGCGCGGGTCAGCCGGACGACCAACCGCTCTCCGGACGGTGCAACAGAGTCAAAAGTGTAGCCGCAGTACTGGAGTGGCTGATCGCCCTTCTGTAAGCTGAAAAACTCGAGGGATCTCGAATCCGAACGAGCTGACAAGTTCCCACCGTTTTTCATCCCCTTTCTCCTTCACCCCCCTCTTCACCCCGCCGCCGGCCCCTCCCCCCCCCCCTCTGCATTGTCATCACAGATATGGCGTGTACCTCATGACCTTCGTACGTGAACACTCTGCCTGATCAGCTCCGGGAAATCGCTGACCGAATTTCTCGCCACAGGGTCTTGATCTCTGGCCGGCGCGCAAGACCCGCGGTCGCAAGTTCGAGGAACGCCTCATGATCGAGGACAAGAACAACACCCTGCACTTCCACAAGGACCGAACCATTCCGGGCGCACCGGGCGGAATCCTCGCCGGCAACAACGCCGATCTCGAAACCGGCCTCACTTCCACTCGTCCGAGCGAGTCCTCGGCGGGTCAGTACGGCTCGCAGGCCAATTTGGTCGCCGAATCGCACGGCGTCACCAAGCCGGAGATGGCGCACGCTCCGACCGGACACGAATCGTTCACGGCTCAGCCTCATCAGGCGTCGTACGCTTCGGCACCCACTAACGCCGGCTACACCAACTCGGCCACGGCTTCGAACGGTATCGGTGCCAACACCCAGTCCGAGGTAGCACAGACCTCCGGACAGCCGCACACGATTGTCTACCACAACCCGCATGCGAGTCCGCTCTCGCAGTCGATGGTCGGACATGAGGACGTCCACCGGGATGCCTACTGAGCTCCGCCGCTCTCCCCTTTTTTCCATATCTAATAAACCTTCTCCCATCTACCTTACTCGCTACTGCATATACGACCCTGTTCTAGATGTTTTCACTATCAATAAAACCTCGCATCCTCCTCCTTGATCCGACCTGACTGTCCAGCCGCCGCGCTCTCATCCGGTCTCTCGTCTGGCATTCGTACCGTAGATATTGTGTTGCCCAAAAGACAGATGCGCCCGAAGAAAACTGCGTTGAGACAGACGAGCCCAAACAGATCCGCACTCGAAGAGAGAAGGGTATCGTCTTGTCTATTCGCATCCTCGGAAAGAAAACAGCCTACTCCAAGATAAGGGTCGGGTGAATCTACGCATTGTACAAGAAGGAAGAGGTGAATTCTCCGAAGCAGTCTAAATCTATGCCGAAGAAGGGATCGCCTTCTTGAACGCCTGCTGCAAGTCGTGGAGGAGGTCGTCGACGTCCTCGACTCCGACCGAGAGGCGGATCAGTTCGCCGTCGATGCCGAGCTCGGTGCGGCGCGCGGGGTCGACACCGCCGTGGGTCATCTTGAGCGGCAACTCTGCGAGCGATTCGACGCCTCCGAGACTCTCGGCGAGGGTAAAGACCTCGAGCGATTCGAGGAACGTCTCGGCCGTCTGCGAGTCGGTCTGGCTCGCCGGACTCGGGCTGTTGATGTGGAACGAGACCATGCCGCCGTCGGGGAATCCACCCTCGGCGTCGCGCTCGTGGCCCTCCCGGGAGAGCCACTTCTTGGCGTCGGCGCTGAGCTGGTCCCAGGCGAGGTGGCGCTCGCGGCGCTGCGCGGGCGACTCTTGCTTGCGCTTCAAGCCCGGGTACCGGACGTCGCGGACCAAGCCGCTGGGGATGCCGACTTCCTCGAGCCACCGCGCGACGGCGAGACCGTTCCGCGAGTGCTCGCGCACGCGGAGGGGCAGAGTCTTAATGGACCGGAGGAGGAGCATCGAATCGAACGGCGAAGGGACCGCGCCGTGCGCGTTCTGGAAGAACCGGATCCGCGTGAGGAGGGCCGGGTTCGGGGTGACGACGAGTCCGCCGACGACGTCCGAGTGACCGCCGAGGTACTTGGTGGACGAAGCGACGACGACGTCGGCGCCGAGGGAGAGCGGTTGCTGCAGGTACGGGCTCGCGAACGTGTTGTCGATCACGAGGTAGACGCCGTGCTTCTTTGCGAGCTTGGCGATGAGCTGGACCGGGACGAGCGAGAGCATCGGGTTGGTCGGACTCTCGGCCCAGATGAGCTGTAAGCGCAAAGGTTGTCCGAGTCAGTTCCCTAACATCTTGTTCGCGCATTCTGCACTCAACGGTCCCGAGACTGACCTTGGTCTCTGGCCGGATCGCCTGCTCGATGCGGTCAAGGATGACCTGGTCCTGCTGCTCCTCGGTGCGGACCTTTCCTCCGTCGGCCTTGGTGCTGTATTCGTCACGCAAAAGTCAGGGGAAGAGCAGCGGGAGTGGGGTGTGGAAAAGCAGTTTGTAACTCACGAGTAGGACATGTCGACGTAAGTGCAGCCGGCATCCTGGAGAGGTCCGGCCACCTTGGTTTGATACCGACTCGTACCGCCGTACACATCGCCGACGCTGACCATGTGGCCACCGTGGCCGACAATGGCCTGGATCACGGTCGCCGTTGCGGCGGAACCACTCGAGAAGGCGACTCCGGCGGGACCGCCCTCCCAGGCCCCCGAGAACTCTTCAATCCCTTCCTTGGCGAGGTTCTCTGACAGCCGGACATCTCCGCCCTCGAGGGAAGCGAGCGATCGCTCGAGTGCCAAGCGGGTCGGGTTGCTCGAGCGGGAATATTCGAACCCGGAGTGGACGCCGACCTTGGTCTGCTTGTAAGTGGTCGACAAGTCGAGCACGGCCGACACGCCTCCCGACCGCGAGAACTCGGGCTCTGAACCGATGTGCACGGCCCGCGTGGCGAACGAGTGTGAGTGGGCCGACGCAGGACGAGGAGCGGGCGGTGCTTCGCCGTTCGGGCGCTGCGGCATCGAGTCGGGTGCGTTGGTCATGTTGGCTGGTTCGAGTGTGGAGAGTTTGACAGTCAGCAAGTGAAAGGGAAGAAGCTGCTCGTCGCTGACCAGCAACTCACGAGGTATATGGAGCACGTGCTTGTGTAAGCAGCTTCGACGACGGACGTGCTTTGAGGCGAAGATCACGCCGAGCCATTTCGGTGTGCCGTTTCGCCGAGATTTGCCGCTTTGACTTGAGGGGAGGCGCGAGCTTATTCAGCCGAGAAGCTCCACGCGCGCTTCATCGCCACTCGCGGTCACCCACGCGGCTCGTCGCCGAGACTGACTCTGCCACTCGTTGCTCGCGTTACAGCCAGCTGGCTGACCGTTCCCATCGAGCTTGTTACTCCGTGCTGTCCTGCCTTGCCCCGCCCGGCTCGATTCGGAGCAGATTGCTTCCTCGTTCGAGCTCGGTGCTCGACGAGCTTGGCTTTTTCCCTGCAGCTTCCCCCGACTGCCAGTGCTGGACCATATGCTGCGCCAGGGGCCCATGCTGGTCCGTGCCGAAGCTTGCCTCTGCCTTACGGGGGTCTCAGCTTGTCTCATGAGGTGTTGACGGCGCTCAGGAGCCCACTTGCACTCGAAACGGGAGGGAGGCCGATTCGTCGACCTCTCTTCGAAGCGCGCCTGACATCAAATCGAGACGGAGTGAGCTTCGAGAGGCGCCGCGGGCTGGAACGGATGCCAATCTAATCCGAAAGGCGGAGGATCGCAGCTCGAGCTCCTGAGTTGTAGAACGCCTCCACTTTCGACGTAACTTGCTCCACTTACATCGGCCTCGCTCCCTGCTCTCTCTCTCTCTCGGTCTCTCTCTCTCTCTCTCTCTCTCTCTCACCAGCGCAAGACCTACGCAGCCCGTGCGCTCCCTCCGACACAACTTTTGCACATGTGACCGGCGGTGCTGATTCTACTCGGTCTACCTTGGAAGAACTCTGAGCAGTAACCAGCCAGTATGTCGACTCCGGCCACGCCCCAGCAGCTCAAGGAAGCTCGCCAGCTCCTGATAACCGCCTCCAAGACTCTCGTGAGTGCCGCCGCTCGATGACGCCAGAAAGCAGGCTGACCACTTCACCCGGACAGCTCGGCGAGATGACTTCTCCCGAAACTCCCGACAACCTGCTCTCAGCCCAATCCGAGTTTTGCAAGCCCGGGTTCGAGTACATGCTCCGAGGAGCGTTTGACGGGATCTGGGCGCGCGAAGGGCTCGAGCGAAAGTACCGCTCGTTGACCGTCATTTCGTGCGTCGGTGCCCTTTCCATGCCACCGATTCACTCCGATCCGATCCGGTCTATTCCGAAAGAGGGCTGATAGTGCGCGCCCATCTGTAACAGGATCCTCGCGGCGACCAGCAAGCCGAGCCAGCTTAAGTTTCACGTCCGCGCCGGACTCGTGAACGGTCTCGAGCCGGACGAGATCCGAGAATGCTTGCTCCACGTGATGGGGTACTGTGGCTTCCCGACGGGTCTAGAAGCGTGCGTGAAGTATCTCATTCACGGTTTATTCATCTGATCCTTTGCGTCGAGCGGGATGGGACGGCCCCTCCAGGGACCTGAAAAAAAAACAAATGAGCGCTGATGGATCGCGCTGCTTCTCCTCCCGACCCCCATCCCTTTTTCGACAGCTTTGCCGTGGCGGACGAGGTCATCAAAGCATGGAACGCAGAGCAGGCGTCCGAGAAATAAAAAAAGACTCGCGGGAAGGATTGTCCCCGGAAGCGATTTGTTTCGCTCATCAGCAGGAGGGACTTTCTCCCTCCTCACCTCACAAGATGATGTGTAAAGCAGGTTTTGAGCCAACGCGTAGACGATCGTTTAGTCTGTGACCTAGCGCCGCTATGTAGACCTCCCATGAAAAATAGCGAGAACGCGCTTCAACTGGCCGTTCGCTTCGAGACACCGGAGATGCCTTCAAGCGCGAGTCATCTCCGAGGGGCCTCGGAACTCTACTCTTTACCACCCCCCTCAAAGACCTCTCATAGACCTGCACAGGCAGCGGGATCCTGACCGAGAGAGAGAGAAACAAAGGGGAGGAAAGAAAGAGGAGGACGAGAAACACACGAGATTCACAGCTGGCAGGCTCAAAGCCGCGCGCGCGCGATTCGGAGAGGCTAACTTCGCTTTTTTTTTTTACACCCTGACCAAGATGCCCATACTGAGTCCCTGCGCGGCCGCGATCACAAACAGGAACTGGATCCGCCTCGCCCGCTGAGCGTGCGACGTCGGTGACGAATGGCCCGTGCCCGTGCCCGAGGAGGAGGAGGCGGAAGGGTCGACGACGTGGTCGAGTGGGGAGAGGGAAGGGTCGGGGAGGACGAGATGTCGTAGAGAGCGAAGCTGTGCGACATCCATCCGATCGCAGAGTGGCGTGCATCCAACAAGAGGAAGCGGCTCGTCAGTAGACCCCCTCGAGCTGTGTCGTTTTTTCGGGCGTCACGACCAGACGGGACGCGAAACGCACCTGGAAGAAAAAGTTGGCGAGGACGACGTAGGCAAAGACGAGCCAGAAGGACCAGCCCGAAGCGCCGACGAGACCTGCCACGAGCGCGACAATGACCCTGTTTTTTTTTTCCCCCACGACTCGTCAGTCTTTTTCTTTTCGCCGGGGGCGAGAGGACGACGAGAAAAAGAGAGACAGGGCTTGGCTTACCCTACGAATTTGTAGCCTTCGTACGAGACGAGGTCGACGACGGTGCCTTCTTCTCCGATTCCGAGGAGGTAGCAGCCGAGGCGGATGCAGACAAACTCGAGGAGGAGGATGCCGAACGCGCGCGAGGCCGACTGGCCGAGGATGCGCGGGTCAAAGGTGCCGGCTTTGCCTGCTGCGACTCCGGACAGGAGGATGTAGGTCACGAGGGCCATGACTGCCAACGAGGGGGGTGTCAGTTGTGTGAGGTCACTACCACGCAGAGGGGGCGAGGACTGACCTGGGATGTACAAGTCTGGACAGTTGATGTCGTCCCTCGGGGGTTTCCACCCCTCTGCGACTCCGGTCGACTCGTTCCTCTCTACGGTGCGACTCCACGGCCTGTGCCTCCACGGGAACAGGACGAGCCGGATCTTGTTGACGACGTACGAGTTGCTGACGTTGAAGCTGTGTTTCAAGTGGGCGAGGGGGAGCAAGCGGACAAAGTGACTGTCGAGGTAGGCTTGGCCGGCGGTGAGGGCCTGCTTGCCAAACTGGACGCCGATCTGGGCCGTGGCGTCGTTCATGCCAAAGTTGTCCATCGCGGGGGGCCAGCCGTTCCCTGGCGGCGGCGGTGGTTGTCGAGCGGCGGGAGGGGCGGCGGAAGGGGCTGCCCATGGCTGCGGCTGCTGTGGCTGCTGGTGGGGCTGGTGCGAGTAGGGAGCCGAGTTGGAGACGGGGGGAGGGGGAGCATAGGGGTTGTAGTTGCTGGCTCCGGGTGGAGATGCGAACCTCTGATACGAGGATCCACTGTAGGTGCTGTACGGGTCGGACGAGGAAGGCGGCGGCGGCGGCGAGTGGGACGCGAGTTGAGACGGCGGATGCTGCGGACGCGGGTGCTGCAAGGGCGGAGGGGAGCGTGCTCCTGCTTGGCCGTACATTCCACCTGCTCTACTCGTGCTCGTGCGAGTTCCAAGTGAAAGAGGTCAAGTGGGAGTCGTCGTGTTCGCTCGCCCGCTCCGCGTCTCTCACCTCGCGTCTCGACTTTGACGAGCGACACGATCAAAGGACGCGTCAAGGGGAACAACCACGCTGGACTAGCTGCAGACGCGCGTCCACCCGTTCAAAGCCCCCGGCAGACGCAGACGCGCCCCCGTCTCCCCACCCGTGGCCATGTCGGCGCACTACAACCTCAAGGCCTTGATCAAGTCGATCCGGGCCACAAAGACCATCGCAGACGAGCGCGTACTCATCACCAAGGAGAGCGCCGCCATCCGCTCCGCCTTCAAGGAGGAAGACGCGCACGCCCGCCACAACAATGTCGCCAAACTGCTCTACATCCACATGCTCGGCTACCCGGCCCACTTTGGCCAGATCGAGTGCCTCAAACTCGTAGCCTCGCCCAAGTTTACCGACAAGCGACTCGGCTACCTCGGGATCATGCTCCTCCTCGACGAGAACCAAGAAGTCCTCACCCTCGTCACAAACTCGCTCAAAAAGTACCACTTCGCCCGTACGCTTGAAAGGACTACCCATACTAACGCACACCCGCACACACAGCGACATGAACCACTCGTCGGCGTCGATCGTCTCGCTCGCCCTCTGCACGTTCGCCAACATTGCCTCGGAAGAGATGGCCCGCGACCTCGTCACCGAGATCGAACGCTGCCTCGGCTCGGGCAACGCCTACATCCGCAAAAAGGCCGCCCTCGCCGCCCTCCGGTCCCTCTACAAGGTGCCCGACTTGGTCGACCACTTTGAAGGGCGCGCCATGAGCTTGCTCGGCGACCGGAACCACGGCGTCCTCTTGACCGGGATCACCCTCGTCACCGAAATGGTCCGCCTCGTCGGCCCAGACCCGTTCCGCTCGGCCGTCCCCCTCCTCGTCCGCCACTTGAAGTCGCTCGTCACGACCAACTACTCGCCCGAGCACGACGTGAGCGGCATCACCGACCCCTTTTTGCAGGTCAAGATCCTCCGCCTGCTGCGCCTGCTCGGCACGGGCGACGCCGACGCGAGCGAGACGATGAACGACATCCTCGCCCAGGTCGCGACCAACACCGAGTCGGCCAAGAACGTCGGCAACTCGATCCTGTACGAGACCGTCCTGACCATCCTCGACATCGAGGCCGACAGCGGCCTGCGCGTCATGGCCATCAACATCCTCGGCAAGTTCCTCGGGAACCGCGACAACAACATTCGCTACGTCGCGCTCAACACGCTCCTCAAAGTCGTCGCGATCGACACCAACGCCGTCCAGCGCCACCGCGCCATCATCCTCGACTGCCTCCGCGACGGCGACATCTCGATCCGCCGCCGCGCGCTCGAGTTGTCGTACGCGCTCGTGAACGAGCAAAACGTCCGCGTCTTGACCCGCGAGTTGCTCGCGTTCCTCGAAGTCGCCGACAACGAGTTCAAGCTCGGGATCACGACCCAGGTCTGCTCGGCCGCAGAGCGCTTCGCGCCGAATCGCAGGTGGCACATCGACACGGTCCTGCGCGTGCTCAAGCTCGTCCGTCTTTCTTTCTCTTTCTTACTAGCCCTCCCCCCCCCTCCCTCTTCCACCTATCACCGAGCCTCGCATGCTGACTAAACCCCGCGCCCCGCGGGACGATGCGAAACAGGCCGGCAACTATGTCAAGGAAGAGGTTCTCTCTTCCTTCATCCGCCTCGTCACGCACACGCCCGACCTCCAGTCCTACACCGTCTACAAGCTGTACACGGCCCTCAAGGCCGACGTTTCGCAAGAAGGGCTCACCCTCGCTGGAGTTTGGATGATTGGCGAGTATGGCGACGTCTTGCTTCAGAGTGGTGGCGGTGGCGGAGGAGGCGGCGAAGGAGGTGGCGGCGGCGGTGAGGTTGAGGAAGACGGGTTGGCTGCGGTGGCGTCGGTTTCCGCCGGCGGCGAGTCGACCGTGAGCGAGAAGGACGTGCTCGACTTGCTCGAACGGATCCTCGTCTCGCCTTACACCAACACGACCATCCGGCAATTCGTCCTCACGGCCCTCGCGAAACTCTCGACTCGGTTCTCGCACCCCGAGTCGTTCCCGCGGATCACGAAAACCATGCACGGGTTCGACGCGAGCGTCGAGTTGGAGTTGCAGCAGCGCGCGATCGAGTTTGGCAAACTGTTGACGCTCGATTCGATCCGCGGCGGAGTCCTCGAACGGATGCCGCCGCCCGAACTCAAGCCGACAGTGATGGGAACCGGTCAGTTCGCTCTCTTTTTGTCTGGATCTCGACCGAAAGAAGAACGGTCGTTGTTGTTTCTCTTGAGCTGACAACGAACCATGCGCGCGCAGTGAGCGAGAAGCGACCGGTCGGTTCGCTCCGAAGAGACAAGGACGCGCTCCTCGACCTCATGGGCGACGAATCCTCCACTCCCGGCGGTGCGGCGACCGCCGCCGTCGCCGCCGCCGTGCCGGCCCAATCTGCGCAGGATCTCCTCGCCGACATTTTCGGTTCGGGCGAGGCGACAGGCTCCGCAGCAGCGAAGCAGAGTGACCCCGTCAACGACATCATGTCCCTCTTTGGTTCGACTTCCCTCTCTCCTCAATCGACCGGTCCCGCCGCCCCCGCCCCCGCCCCCACCCCCGCCTCGAACGACCTCTTCTCCATGATGGGCACCTCCTCTTCACCTGCAGCACCGACACCTGCCGCTTCTACTCCCGCTCCCGCAGCACCAGCAGCGGCGGCAAGTGGCCCGCAAGCGCACGAGGCGTACAACCGCAACGGGTTGCGGATCACGCTCACGCCCGTGCGGGACGCCAACAACCGCATGGTCGTCAACATCCTCGCAAAGTTCGAGGCAACGCAGCCGACTTCGGGCGTCAATTTCCAAGCAGCAGTGCCGAAAGTGAGCTATTCGTACCCACCCTGCCCCCCCCCCTCTGGCCCACTTTGGATGCATCGCTGACGAGTAGATCTCCCCTCTGTTTTCTCCACCCTCCCCTCCAGACACAAAAGCTGCAGATGCTCGCCATGTCAAAGACGGACGTCGCACCGGGCTCGACAGAAACGCAACAACTGCGAGTTATGGTTCCGGCTCCCGGCGCGCTCGTCCGCCTGCGGCTACGGGTCGCCTACACGACGGGAGGACAGCAAGTGCAGGATCAGACCGACTTTGCCTTCCCTGCCGAACTTATGGCCGGTCCGTAGACGCCGACAGAGTCCATCGTCGTCCGTCGTAGTTCATACATATACCTCCTTTTTTGTGTCACGGAGCTTTCTCTCCTTCTTTCCTGTTGCTATAGAAAGAGGGGGTCCAGCCTTTGCGCCGAGAAATTGACATGGTGTACGGGTGAAGGTGACATTCGATTGTACGCAAGTAGAGACAACAAGGGTGCAGGACGTTCAGGATGGATGGATGGTACAGGCTTGTCTAGATCTGCTGCTGGTAGCGCGCGAGAAGATCGGCCACCCGAGCCCCGTCCTTTTTCGGGCTCGAGGGCGCAGGGCTAGCAGCAACGGTCCGGGTCGCTGGCGAGGAAGGCGTAACCGGTCTTCGGCTCGACGCCGAAGAGGGGGATGGAGTGGAAATTCCGTCTCGAGCCAGTTTGGAGGGTTGCTCCGAAGCAGCAGAACCGGAGTACAGCGAGACTGGGCGCCGGCGGGTAACCGCAGCCACGTCATTGTCAACGGGCGCGAGGGGCTTGGCCACATTCCACGTCTCGCGATCGGTCGCTTGCAGCGCCGAGAACGATTTCGTGGATCTGTGTCCGAGCGGAGGGGCGCGCTTCAAAGAGGAGCACAAACGTCAGCAACAAGCGGCATAGGAGGGAATCGGGCATGTTCAGCCTCACCTCGGCTTCCTCGACGCGCTCCGCCCAGATCGACGCCACGCTGCGGACTTTGCCCGGCTTTGCAACCTTGGCATACTTGTGCGCTTGCGCGTCCCGTTCGAACGAGGCATCCTGCTCGAGCGCCGCCAGGTAGCCGTTCAGACCTTTCTGAACCGACGTGACCGAAGAAAGGCTGGCGGTGCGGTCCTGCTGCGATTTCCGCATAGCCGCTCGCGTTTCGGCGGCGATCAGTTGGGCGACGGTCGGCTCTGAAATGTCGCGGACAGAAGACCGAGATGAGGACCGCGTACGGTCGGAGAACTCCGTCGACGAGACGGCTTTCAGGCTCGGCGCTCGGACGTTCGGACCCGAGAGATTCGACGGTACGTAACGAGTTGCTGGGGAGCGTTGAGACGGCTCGAGGTGGTCGTGACGACGAGACAGATCTGGCGCGCCCTCGCCGCCGGCGTCCAGCCAGCCCGTAACTCGATGGACAGCCTCCTGTTTCAGCTCCTTCATCTCCTCAAAGTTCACCACCTTGCGGCCTGCACGATCGACAGCTGGCACACTGTCCGACCGCGGCTGGACCAGCGGCGGCGGCGGCGTAGGGTCGGGCATTGTCGCCGCTCTATGAGGCAGGCGAGGAGACCACGGTGAGGCATTGCGAGACCAGGGAGACGGCGATGACGCCTTCTTCGGCGGCGACGCCCGCTCTTCTGCTTTCGAGCTGGACGAGGAGGCGTCTTCCGTCTTCGGCGGCTTGAGATCGGCCTCTTCTGAGGATCCGACAGAGGGAGCTGCTTTTGTGGCTGGCGGGGACCGGCTCCGGAACACAGGCCGCCGCGGTGACTGAGCTTGTGAGGAGCTGTCGACTTGAGCCGATCCGGCAGGCGTCGGAGAGACGGACGGCACCAAGGGCGCGTCAGTCATGCTCGCCGTCGTCGGCGGCGCTTGCGGAGGGGATGGTAAGGGGCGGCGAGGCGAAAGAGGCGGGGAGGTCAGTCCGCCGTCCAGGCGCGGACCCTGTTCAGCATCCGAAGTGCCCGAGGTTGACGAGGACGGTGGCTCCGGAGTCGACAGACTGAGCGTCGCAGTCTTCGTCTCCAGTGCTGCAAGGTTGGCAAGGTCCGCGATACTGATCGGTGCCAAGCCTGACCGGGCGCGAACCCGCCGGACCACCTCGCGCGGATCCTCCTCTTCAGCCTCGCGAACCGCCTGCTGGTATCGACTCGCCCGGCTGATACTCCGAGCCCGCAGAGCGCTGACGTTCCCGAGAGCAGTCGCGTCGACCAGAGATTTCGTCGGCGAAGGCGAACGCGATGCTTCCGGACGAGGCGACATCTTTGACGAGGCGTTGGCTGCCGGAGGAGTGGACCGCGCAAGTCGCGCTTGCAGAGCTGCGAGCCCTCCAGGTTCCCGTTTCGGCGGCGAAGACGAGGAGGTTCGCAGCGGTGAAGCCGGAGCTGGCGACGAGGTGCATTGTTCCGACGAGGCAGGGGAATCGTGGGCGAAGATGCTTCGAGCCGAAGGTCGCTGCGAAGGTACCGCTGGAAGCGCTTTCTCTGCTGTCTCGCTCGCCACAGCCTCGGCCTTGCGGGTTCTTGACGGCGACTGCGCTCGAGTTTCTTTGAGCGCCTGCTCCGCCGCTTCGACCAGCTCCTCGAGATCTTGAACGCTGTTCCGTCCCGGACTGTTGTCTTTGCTTGACGTCTCCGCCCTCTCTGGCGCGTTGGAGAGGCCGGGAGCGCGAAGAGCATCGGTCATGCCGGACGGGAGCATTGCGCTCTTGGCGGTTCCGGCTTGCGACTCGCCGTCTTCACCGATGGTCTCGAGCAACCCGGGAGCGTCGGCAGCGCAAAGTTGACTCGCGACCGACACCTCGTCCGGAGCTGGCGACGTCGACGGCGAAGGACGATACGCCGCGCTCGGCGAAGGAGGGGGCGGCGTTCGAAGCGGCGTGCGGGACCGCGGACCCGGAGGAGGAGGCGGAGTCGCTGGCGCTTGCGGAGGATCCGGCGAGCGACGTTGAGGAATAGGACTCGGGCACGGCAGAGGCGGAGAATACTGAGGGATTCCGAAGCCGGACGCTCCTGGCGCCGGCGTGGCTGAGGTGAGGTACGCGACTGGCGCAGCAGCGTAAGCGACGGCGCCTTCCGGACGATATTCGGTCTGTCGAGCAAAGTGGTGGTGAGGCGGCTGCGCATGTCCGTCCCAAGAG
Organism: Rhodotorula sp. M30-05A-2; assembly: GCA_023628275.1. Classification (NCBI taxonomy): domain Eukaryota; kingdom Fungi; phylum Basidiomycota; class Microbotryomycetes; order Sporidiobolales; family Sporidiobolaceae; genus Rhodotorula; species Rhodotorula sp. M30-05A-2. The sequence goes on along the minus strand of JAMALC010000039.1, from coordinate 92,639 downwards.
GCTGCAGGCGCCGGCGATCTCGCAGGCTCGGCTGGATGGTGCACATAGTGCGGTACCTGCTGCATCGTCTGTGAGTGCGGGATGCCCGCATAGTGAGGATAGGATGCATTCGGCTGAGATGGAGGGGCCGAGGTCTGCCAGACGGGCGCGAGTGGATCATACAGCTCTGCTGGTGCCGCTGGCGGAGGCGGGAAATACGGGGCGGGAGAGCGCGGCGGCCACATCGCAGGCGAAGAGATTGACGACGCCATGGAGATGGTCGACTGCGCGTACCCGGTGCTCGGCGTGTTTGGGAGAGGCGTGCCCGGCAGAGGCAAGTGGTTGTGCACCACCGAAGGCGTCGGTGAGAAGCTCGCGTGCGAGGCTGCAGGGCCGGCGCTCAGAGGAGAAACGATGTGGCTCATGCTCGGGACTCGGTGAACCATAGCTGAAGGAGGTTGTTCCGGTGCCGGCGGGGCGAGACGGGAACGTTCGTCGGCGGCGAAGCGGTGGGCGCTGTTGGGCAGCGAGAGAGGGTGTGCGATCCAAATCGGGATCTCTACAGCGAGAGGTCTCCTGCAAGTGGCGTAATATAAGCGTCGGGTTCCCGGCGTTCACCAGAGATTGAGACCACGCACTGCAAGAACCCGCATTCGGCCTCGACGCGCAACACCAGATCGAGCTCGAACAGCGACCCACGTCGCACGGTCCACGCCTCGTCCTTGGGAACCTGCATGACCAGCACGATATCACGTTCGCATTCGCCTCGCACGTCATAGTCGGAGCCGTGGTACCGCTCCGACGTGACCGAGTCTGTAACCACTGGCGGCTCGACGAGCGGCCGAGCATCCTCCGGGTAGAGGATGCGGAGGCGACGCAAGAGCGAAACTTTGAAGCCAGTCACCTGTGTATTTCGCGTCAGTACTGTGCAAGAGTGGTGGGCTTCCCCGAGAGTAGATCACGCACGTGTCGTTTCGTCAGGTTCCGCACCGTCGCGTTGATCTCGATCTTGCCTTTGCCTTCCAGCTCCAGGTCGGGGTCTCCGCGCCAGAACAGACGAGCGGGACGTTCAACATTGTCCCCGGCTCCGACGTTCACGACGATTTCGAGGAGATCCTCGCCGCCCACTGCAAGCTTCTCGGCTGCCCGCTTCTCCAGCCCCTCCTGCCACGGCCCTTCCCGCCAATCTGCCCAACGTTCGACGACTCGGACTTCCGCCTTGTCCGTGCGGATGTCGACGTTGCCCTCGTAGAGCGAGCTGGCGAACGCCCTCAGCTCGTAACGCTTTGTGGCGTTGGCACCGAGCGTGCAGGACGAGGGCACTTCGGCGGGAATGTCAAAGACGAAGGAGAAGCGCGTTCGGCCGGGTAACGCTGGGTAGAAGCCGGCCTGGACGGGTCGCGCATTGGGCACGACTGCGTTCGAGGGGGGCAAGCCATTCCCTTGAAAGTCGACGCGCGTGGTGAGGAGTCGCCGCGTCGACGTGTGGTCGCGGGAGCGGAGTTCTGCAAGATGATGAAGCAGCGGAATCTGAGTGTCAGTATGCTGTGAGATACTCCTGAGTTCTTGCATGGCTCATCGTCGAGGCCGGGGAAGAGACCGCAACGACCCAGCCAGAGCGTCTTCTCCTTCTCGAGGCACATCCTTTTTGAGACACAGTCCACCTTACAGTCCCCTTGGTTCCCTGCGCCCTCAAGAAGCTGGTTCCGATGCCGTACGGGGCCGTCCGCATCGATGTTGACTGACGGTTCCAGACAGCGTCTTGACCCGCTGCCACGAGGGAGAGGGCGTCTCTGGACACTTGGCAGACCACATAGAGCATTTGACCTGCTTCTCGGACCCAGGCAGTAGGACGGACTGACCTTCTGTCCCTCCAAACTCGATGCCAATGTCGCCGAGAGCGAGTCCTTTCGTCTTGGAGTGCACCTCGAGTACACCTCTGATCTGTTGTCCGGCGACGTAGCACTGCCGTTCGAGTCCGATCTTGAGAGCTACGCGCCCACTCGCTGCGTCTGCATGCCGTCCACCGGGAGAAGGCGCCGGCGGCAGTGTCCCGTGGTCGATCCGGCGCAGGTCGGCGGACGAAACCGGCCTCGCCATGGGCGTAGGCATCTTCGAGCGGATCTAGAGGTCGAACGAGCTCTCCAAGTGCCGTAGCCTTTCGGTGATGGCGTGTCTGCGCTCGTCAACGAGGATGACGCGCAGCTGCGGACGAACGAACGACGAAGACGAACAGCTGCTGCGCTGCTTCCGCGTCAAAATTTCGGATAGAGGAGGAAATCGACCAACAAGCAGCACTTGCGGAGAACAGCTTGTTTTTGTGATATCAAGAGAGAACGATTGCATCTATGAGGTTCCGGCGGAAGACCGACCGATCGCACGCGCGCCGCCAGCCTGCAGCGTTAGTTGCGGCAGCGGGCGCACTCCGCTCTGGCCTGCCTTGGGCGGCTGCTCGAGGAAGCCAGCTGCGATCAGCCACGCGAGGTAGCGACCCATCTGCTCATCGTCGATCGTGATCGCGGTCGGCTGCTGGAACTGCTCAAGCAGCGCGACCGTGTTCGAGTCGTCCAGTTCCGCCGCCTTGGTCGACGTCGGCAAGTCGTCGAGCACAAAGTGCAGCAGCGGGAACAGGGCGTTGTCCTGGACGCGGAGGACGTGCTGCTCGAGGAGGCTTCGCCACGGCAAGTACTCGGTCGTCTCGACTTTGTACCCGTACAGCTTGAGCGCGGCGAGGAAGCGGTTGAATCGCGGCGCAGGACGCGCCGTGACGTGGTGGACGCGCAGCGACCGGGTCGGGTCTTGCAGGGCGGCGCACGCAGTGATCCGCGCGACGTGGTCGACCGGGACCATGTTGATCGTGTTGTGGATGTCCGGGATGTGGCCGAGCTGGATGCACCCCTTGACGAGTCGCCACAGGAAGTCGTCCGTGTTGGTCACCGCCGACGTCGAGTCTCCGACGATGTAAGCCGGGCGGACGATTGAGCCGGCGAGGCCGCGTCGTCCGGCTTCGAGGACGAGGCGTTCCGAGACCCACTTCGATTGGCCGTACCCGCCCTTGAGGCCAGTCTTGCCCGCGTCGAGCGAGTCCGACTCGGGCACACCTTTACCTCCAGCTTGCACGATGCTGTCGGCCAGGCGAACGTAGTGCGACTTTTCGATCGCAGCCGTGGTCGACACGAACGAGAGCGCCTTGGGCTTGGTGTCGGCGGCGAGCTCGATGACGGCGAGAGTGGCCAAGACATTGGCAGCGCGAAGCTGCTTGTACGGGTAGACCCAATGCACCTGTTGTCCAGCGAGTGCACCGTCAGAAGAGTGTTCCGGGTACGATAGGCGAAGGAAGCAGACTCACAATGGCGCCATTGTGGACGATGACATCCGTCTCTTGAGCCACACGGGTCCACTCGTCCGCGGTCATTCCGAGCTTCTCGCTCTCGAGATCACCGACGACAACCTCGAGACGACCATCGGTCACCCACGCTTCTTCCCATGCACCGCGGCCCTCGCCGCTCTCGCGCAGTCGCTGGAGTCCCTTCTCCTTCGAGCCGGCGCGGACGTGGCAGATGACTTTGGCAACCGTGCCACCGCGACGATCGAGAGCAAGCAGGTCGCGGAGGATGAAGGCACCGAGGAAACCGGTGGCGCCGGTCAAGAAGACGACCTTGCGTTCATCGGTCGGGATCGGCTTCTCGTACGACTCGCGCAAGGTCTTGGTGAGCGCCTCGGCATCCTCGCTGTACTCGTTGTCGCCAGCTCCAGCTGCATCGCCGTTCGCGTTCGCGCCGCCCTTCTTGTCATCGCGCGCGAGACCGAGGTCGGCGTCTCGGAGGGAATCGATTTCCTGCGCGAGGGCGCGAATGGTCGGGAAGTCGAACACGAGACCGAGCGGCAAACCGGGTGCCAATGACTTTCGCAACTCGAAAATGAGGCGGGTAGCGAGGATCGAGTGGCCTCCAAGGTCGAAAAAGGATTCGTCGAGCGGAATGTGAGGCGGAGGAGAGGGCAGGAGCTTGACCCAGATGTCGTGGATAGTCTGCTGAGTCGCGTTGAGCTTGTCGGTCGACGACTTTTCCGCAGACGACGACGAGCCAGCTTTGGCGGCCGCGGCCGCGGCAGCCGCGACCGTGTCCGGGAAGGGCAGCGCCGGCTTGTCGACTTTGCCATTCGGGTTCAACGGCATCCGTGCCAGCGGCACAATGACTGTCAATCACGAGGTCAGTTACCTGCGCCATCGAGAACAACAAGCGGGAACAGGGGAAGTCCTCACCCGACGGTACCGAGTACGAAGGCAGCTTGGTCTTGAGGTATTCGCGGATGTTCTTGATCAAGCGACCGTACCTCCGCAAGCCCTTGGCCACCTCGGTCTGCGAGACCTTGTTGCCTTCCCGCTGCTCTTCCTCCTCTTCTTCGTCTTCGCCGGAAACGAGCCCGTCCAGCTCCTTGGACCCGACCAGCGGGACAAAGTATGCGACGAGAACCTTTTCCTCGTACTTGTCACGACGAACGAGGGTGACGTTCTCGCGGACGGCAGGGTGGCGGGACAGGTGCGTGTCGATCTCGCCGAGTTCGATACGGAACCCACGGATCTTGATCTGGTCGTCCGCCCGACCCGTGCACTCGACGGTGCCGTCCGGGTTGTAGCGGCCGAGATCTCCGGTGCGGTACATACGGTCGCGAATTCCGTGCCACCATGGCTTCCACGGCGCGTCCGCTTCCGACATCTGCGCGATCGTGTCGACGCGCTCGACCCCTTGTCCGAACCAGTTGTCGACAAACTTCTCCCGGGTCGCGTCCGGAAGCTGCAGGTAGCCCTCGGCGAGACCACCCGCACGGACGTAGATCTCTCCCACCTCGCCGACAGCACAGATCTGGTTCTTGTCGGTACGGTTGACGACGAGGAGCTGCACGTTGATCATGCCCTGACCGGCGGGCATAATGTCCTTGCGCGTCCTGAGGAACGTCGCATCTTCCGACAAGGGCGGTATCGGGAAGTACGAGACGGCGCGCTGCGTCTCGGTCGTGCCGAACATGTTGATGATGCGGCAGTTCTGCGCCAGCTGCTGCAAGCGAGTGCAGTCCCGCTTCGTGAGGATGTCGCCGACAAAGAAGGCGTTCCGGAGCGAGGGAATGAGCCGCGTCGCCTGGGCAGAGAGGAGCTGACCCATGGCCGGAGTCAGATGCGTCACCGTGACGGCTTGGTCGGCCATCCACTCGGCGAGGCGACCGGGCGTGCCGATGTCTTCAGCAGTCGGGATGTACAGGCTCGCGCCGAGGAACAGAGGAGTGAAGACTGTTCAACAAAAAGGTCAGCAATACGATCGTTCATCGGGAGAGGAAGGGTGACGTACTGTCACGCTGAATCGGGTCGTGCGCGATTCCGCTCAGCATGGTGAACCTGCTCTCCTCGCTGAGGTTGAAACGTTCCTTCATCCACGGGAAGAAATGCGTGAGGGAGAAGTGGCGCCCACGAACGCCCTTGGGGATGCCCGTCGAGCCACTCGTGAACGACAGAGTGCCGACGCTGTCCGGTCCGAGAGGGATATTGAGGGGTTCGCCCGCTCGGGCGTGGACGGAAGCAAAGACGTCGCTGGCGGCGTCGTCGATGGAGGACGCGGATCCGAGGACCAGGCCCGAGTCGGTCAACTGCAGGGCAGGGACTTCGACCCGGATCGAGAGCTTTTCGGAGACGTATTGCCGAACGGGCGGGAGGAGCTTGCCCGCGGCGGCGAGAATGACGAGCGCTCGCGGCTGCGCGACCTGGAGGTAGATCGTCTGCCGAGCGGGAGGATACGCGGGGTCTGCATGGCAGGGTATCAGTTCCTTTCCTTCGGGGTTGCCGGGAAGCCACGAAAATGTACCGCGAACTCACCGATGACGGAGAAGGTGGCGCCGGCCTTGAGAACACCCATGACGGCAACGACGAGGTCGACGCCGCGGGTCGAGTAGACCGTGACGACTTCCTCGCGCTCGACGCCGGACTGGACCAAGTGATGCGCGAGGACGTTCGAGGCCTCGTCGATCTGCCGGTACGTGAACGACCTCTCGCCGTTCTTGTCGCCAAAGTGCTCCGGCGCGAGACTCTCGACGATGCAGGTCCGGTCCGGGAAGGCGCGCGCGTTGCGGGAAAAGATGTCGGTGATGGCACCGCGGTAGCCGCACCATTCGAGGTCGGCTTTCGGGTCGGGCAAGATCTTGCGCTGCTTCGAGGTGAGGAGCGAGATGGACCCGATCTGGTCTTGCGGGTGCGACGAGACGTGGTGCACGAGGTGCAAGAGTTGGTCGACCGTGAGCGCGATGCGCGGCTGAGAAAAGATGAGCGAGTTGTACGACAAGGTGAGCGAGATCCGCGGCGGCGTGAACGCGAGCGAAGTCCGCAACGAGGACGGAGTCGTCGGAGTGGCGGCGCCGCTCGGCGAGCCGGACGAGGAGCCCATGTAGTCCGGCGCGTCGACAGGGGTCGTCGAGACAAACACGGTCAGGTCGGTCGTGAGCGAGGTCGAGTCGAGGAAGCTCGAGTCGGGCGCCTCGGTCTGGTCGATGAAGCGGACGCGGAACACGGGCGGCGGAGCGATGCCGCCTTCCTTCTGCGCCTCCTTGCCGTATCCGGGCAGGGCCTCCAACAGCTCGTTGTACGGAATTTTGTCGGCCTCGGCGTCGGCCTCGAGGAATTGGACGCTCTTGACGAGGGACCAGAACGAGTCGTTCGGGTCGAGTTTGATGCGGAGGAGGAGCGGCTCGGGCGAGGTCGGCGACGACGTGGCGATGATTATGTCTGCTTCGCCCGTGTAGCGGTGCAACAAGACGGCAAACGCGGCGAGGAGGATGTGGAACGCGGTCGGGCGGTTCTTTTCCCTCGCGTTCTTCTTCTTGTTGCCGCGGCCGTCGAGAGCGGCCTGGATGCCCCTCGGCTCTTGCTGGTCCTCGTCGTCCGACTCGCTGTCGCTCGAGATGCCCTCGTCCTCGTCGTAGAGAGCGAGGCGGAGGAGGGCTGCGCCGGTGCGCTGGTCGAGTTGCCGCTCATCGCGTGCTTCGACCATGGAGAGGGCATTCTCGCCGGACGGTCTCGGGTAGTCGGTCGGGAGGGCGAGCTGGGGCAAGTCTGCGAGCCTGGTGAGCCATCGCTGGAGCGTCGCACTCGTTTGTGCCGTCATAGCGATTGGGGGAGAGAGAGGTGGCCGCGGCCGATATCGCCGGAGAAGGTGTAGGGCTTCTGGCGAGAGGATTCGAGCCCGGACTGCTGGCTAGCTGTTGATCTCGTGCAGCACTAGTACACGCCTGCTTGTCCGAGCCAGACAGTGCGAGAATGATGACCGAGACCAGAGTCAACCGCGACTCGAGAAATTTCACAATATTGCAAGTCGCGGCTCATCGACGGACTATACTCTTGCCGCGGCATTCTAACCCGCGCTCGAATCTGTTGGGCTTGCACAGATTGATCTCGCTGTCCACCGCTTGCTCAAGACAGCCGGCTCTCCGCTCGCTGAGCCCCCCGTCGAGCTTCACCACTTGCACTCGCTCCACTCGCCTACCTCCCGCAGCCATGGGTCGCCCTGTGAGTCTGATTGCCCGGTCTCTCTCGTACAGAGCTGCATAGAACTGACCACCGCCTACGCCCACAGAGGAAAGGCAACAAGGCTCCGCGCGAGCGAACCCTCTCGCGCAACAACGAGCAAGGCGGCAACTGGAACGTCGTCAACATGACCAACGAGACCTTCAACAAGTACTACAAGGTAGGTCTGCCCTCGCTGCGCGTATCACGCACCGCCCCGACTGACCTTGCCCGCCGCTCCGCAGGCTCAGGGCATCATTCCCGAGTCCGAGTGGGACGACTTTATCAACGCGTTCCGCCAACCCCTCCCGACCACCTTCCGCCTCACGAGCTCGCGCCCGTAGGTCCTCTCACTGGCCGGCTATGTACCGCGAGTTGACCCGATATTGTGTCGCCGCAGAACCGCACATGCGCTGAACCAGCACATCAAGGACGTCTACGTCCCCTTCCTGACCGGACTCGAGTACGAGGGAACCAAACTCTCGCCCCCCAAGCCCTTGCAGTGGTCAGTCCTCTCATCGGCGGAGGCGCCTCCCATGTTCCATCACCTCGGGAAGCTGAGCCCCTCGCGAGAAAAAAAACAGGTACCCGGACCAGCTCGCGTGGCAGTTGCCCGTCCCAAAGACGGCACTCCGCAAGAACGAAAACATGCGCAAGTTCCAACACTTTCTCGTGTACGAGACGGACGCCGGCAACCTCTCGCGGCAAGAAGCCGTCTCGATGATCCCGCCCCTCCTGCTCGACGTCCAGCCGGGCCACACGGCGCTCGACATGTGCGCCGCGCCGGGGAGCAAGAGTGTTCAGATCCTCGAGGCCCTGCACGGACACGTCGAGGGAGCCCAGGAAGGGGACGCCAAAGTCCCGCAAGGGTTGCTGATCGCCAACGACTCGGACGCCAAGCGGTGTCACCTCCTCGTCCACCAGAGTCTGCACCGCGTTCCCGGAACGGGCATGATGGTGACGAACCACGACGCGTCCCAGCTGCCGTCGCTCCGGCTCGCCAAGGACAGCAAGACCTGGGAGGGCAAGCTCAAGTTTACGCAGGACGAGGAGAACCGCCTCAACAAGCGCGACAAGGCCAAGGTCGCAGAAGAGTACGACAGCCTCCTGTTTGACCGCATCTTGACGGATGTCCCTTGCTCTGGAGACGGCACGATCCGCAAGAACATGGGCATCTGGGGAGACTGGACTCCCGGCAACGGCATCGGTCTGCACTCGTGCGTTCTCTTCTTCTCCTCCACGTCGTACTCGCTCTCGGAACGGAGCTCACATTTCTCTTGGGCCACTCCGCAGGCTGCAACTCCGCATCTTGCTGCGTGCGATCCAGCTCCTCAAGCCGGGCGGACGGCTCGTCTACTCGACCTGCTCGATGAGCCCGATGGAGAACGAGGCTGTCGTCTCGGCAGCGCTTCATCAGTGCCCCGGTGAGCCCTTATCTCCGCTCGCTTCCTTTTCGACTGCTAGTACTCATGTCGTGACTCGCTGCCGGTAGAAATGTCGATCCTCGCCGTTCCCGACGAGTTGCCGGGCTTGATCCGACGACCGGGTATGACGTCGTGGCAGGTGCTCGACAACAACCTGAACCCGGCTCCCCACCCCGACGCAGCCGAAGCCACCGCCGAAGACGCGCCGGAACCGCCTTCTGCCGAGGAGGTGGTCGCCGTCGAGCAGGACAACGACAAGGGCCGCGAGGGCCAGCACAAGGGCAAGCTCCCGAGGAAGGGCAGTAACCGACCTAATGACGACGCCAGCAACAACAAGGGCGGCCGTGGCGGCGCGCGCAAGTCGTGGAGCAAGACTTTGTGGCCTGTCGGCGACGAGAAGGAACTCGGCCTCGAACACTGCTTGCGGTTGTACCCGCATTTGCAAGACACGGGCGCCTTTTTCGTCTGCGTCTTGGTCAAGAAGGCCGACGAGGAGGTTTCGGCCTTGACGACGACGACGACGACGACGACGACCGCCAGCGAAAATGCTGGAGCTTCTACCGAGGAGCAGGTCGCGCCGCCCGCCGCCGCCGCTGAGAAGCGCGAGCGGGCATCGTCGCCGAGTCGGCCCGAGGGTGAGCCCGAGGCGAAGAAGGTCAAGCAGCAGGACGGAGAAGAGGCTTCGTCGGAGATGCAGGTCGAGGCGTCGTCCGCGTCTGCGTCTGTGTCGGCTGCTTCGACCCCGAAGCCCGAGGCGAAGAAGGAGCACACGCTCGGTGCAGGCCGACCGTTCAACGAGGAGCCGTACATCTACTTGCCCGGTCTCGAGGACGAGCAGGTTCAACTCATCAAGTACGTCTTGGCTCATCTCAAGTTTGACCAACTCTCTCTCTACTGACGCTTGCTGTTGACGGGACCCTTCAGGGACTTTTTCGACATCTCGGACGACTTCCCCTTCAACGAGTTGCTGGTCCGGAACGCGACCGGCGCGCCTCTCCGTTCGATCTACCTCACCTCGCACCTGACGCGTGGCCTGCTGCTCTCGAACGCCTACACCCGCATGCGCCTGATCTCGTGCGGAGTCAAGCTCTTTACCCGGCAAGAGTCGTCGAAGGAGCAGGCGAGCATCTACCGCTGCAAGTGGCGCCTCAACTCGGAGGGCCTCGAGGTCGTCAAGCCCTTTTTGGGCGCGAAGCGGATCGTCACCGTCAACGAGGCGACGCTCCGGCAGTGCATGGAGGAAGTCTCGGTCAAGCTTGAGGACTTGAAGGAGGAGGGACTCGAGGCCCGCCTGCGCGCCATGGAGCCCGGCAGTGCCGTCTTGCGCGTCGAGAACGCCAAGGGCAAGGACCTGCAGTGAGTGCTCGACGTCTGATTTTCCCTTCCGTTCCGTGGCTACTACCACAAAGACTGATCAATCATGTTCGACCACAGGATTCGGGAGGACATGCATCTCGCGTTCTGGATCAGCAAGTCGAGTTGCAACCTCATGGTCGAAAAGGTCGACAAGAGGTGCGTTACCCCTTTAGACAAGATGCCAACGACATGCACTGACCTCCTATATCGGCATCGACAGCGCCCTCTCTCTGCGCCTGTACGACGAGGACGTGACGCCGCATTCGAAGGCGAAGCAGGCCGAAGCTGCCGCTGCCAAGGCTGCAAAGAGCTCTGCAGCTGCCGCCGCGTCGGGAAGTGCTACGCCCGCCGCGAGCGCTACCGAGGCTGAGGCTGAGGCCGCCAAGGTGGAGGCGACCGAGGTGACGGAAAAGGAGGAGACGGGCGTCGAGGCTCCCAAGCCCGAGTAGACTCGACTGAATTCTCGACCTCCCTCTCTATTCCACTTTTTGACCAACTAGGGGCAAACGCTACGCAAGTAGATGAGAGATTGGATTTTCCTGCGAGAGATACGCTGCGAAAGAGAGAGGCTCGGAGTTTTCGTCGCCCGGCCGGAAGAAACGTGCGAGAAGATCGCCTCGAGTTCAGTACTTGGAACCAGACAGACGGAGCGTCGATAGCCTGAAGCACGAGCACGAACAACTGTACCTTTGTCCATAACGCAGACCCACACCCGCTACATACTTCTATCAAGACTCGCTCGTCCAGGTTCGGCTCTGTCGTCATGTCGTCGACGCCGCCCGTGTCGACCAAGCGGAGTTTCTTCTCGCGCAACTCGTCCAGGTCGGCGACGCCACAGCCAGATCAGACTGCGCAGCTCGCCAAGCAGCTCGACGCGACCAGGCTCGAGCGAGACGACGGAGCAGACGACGATGAGTCCACCCCACTCGAAGGGCTCGACAACGTCGCAGCCGAACTCGAGGGGACAGACACCGATAGCGAGTCAGGTCAGTTCTCATTTCGGCTCCATGCGTGCTGCCCTGCGGCGAGCGCCGAGTTGCCGCTCTCCGCGGCCCTTTTGTCCAAGATCGCTCAGATCGGCTGACTTGGGTCGACGCACGCACCGCCCGACTATAGGCAAGTTCAGGGCGCTTCTCGGTATACTCAAGAAGACCATCTCTGTAAAAGATCTCTCGAGCGTCAGGATCTCCCTTCCAGTGCGTTAATGATCTGGCGGTGGTGCCCTGAGTGAGCGGACTTGTCTGATTCCTAGACTAACGGACATCCTGCCTCGACAAACAGGCCACCATGATGGAACCGATCGGGAACCTCGAACACTGGACGTACATCGACCGACCAGACTACTTTGCGGCTCTGGCGGATGAAGGAATGGACGAACTCGACAAGATGCTCGCCATCCTCCGCTGGCTCTGTGCGTCCCGTGTGCCTTTCTGGCCAATCACTGCATGACAAAACTGACCTCGCTTTATGTAGTCACCAAGGAGGTCAAGTTCGTCCGGCACCCGATCGCCAAGCCCTTCAATAGTGTCCTCGTACGGGTTGTTCCTCCTTGCCACCCGGAATCCGCGCCTGCGCTGACAGCTTTTCGACCTGTCGTGCAGGGCGAATCGTTCCACTGCTATTACGATACCCCTGTCCTCGAGCTACATCCAAAGAAGAAACACCCTCTTCCGGCCATACACGTTGACGAGGACCCGCACCCCGAGATCATCACCTGTGCCGGTCGCGGATCCAACAACACGACGTCGGCCGCGCCGCTCAAGTCCCTCCCCTCTATCACCTCTATTTACAACACCAATGCAGCCGACAAGAAGAACGGTACCTCGGGTTCAGCAGCAACCGCGTCGACGAGCCGCAGTGTGGCATCGTCAGCGTCTTCGACTCGCTCGAACGTCTCGGGCAGGTCGATCGCATCGACTGTGGCATCTTCTTCTGCCAGTACAAGTAGCGGCGGACCGGCACGGGACTCTCGGCGGAACGCCCGAGTCGTCATTATCAACGAGCAAACGTCGCACCATCCCCCGATCTCCCACTTTGTCGCCGAGGCTCGCGTCACCGCCGCAGACGGACCGGACAAGGATAAGGAGCCGCGGATCGTTCGCTTGCGCGGAGTCGACCAACTCTCGGCCAAGTTCACCGGCGCCAACGTCCGCGTCGTCCCCGGCACGCACAACAAGGGCCTCTTTCTCGAACTGGCCGACGGCGAAGAGTACCGCATCACGCACCCGACAGCGGCCGTGGCGGGGCTCTTGCGCGCGAGCCCTTACGCGACCATCACCGACTCGACGACGATCACTTGCCTCCGGCCTGCAAGGGGAGAAGAAGACCAGGGCAACGGCAAGCGCCTCCGAGCGATCGTGCAATACATCGAAGAGGTTCGTCTGCATCTACCCTCCCATGGTATCTCGGCATTTAGCTGATTCGACACGTCGTCTGCAGAGCTGGATCACACGCCCGCGGTTCTTGGTCGAAGGCGTCGTGTACGAGTCGTCGCCGAACGAGGCGGCTTCAGATCCCGAGGCGGACGTGATTGACGGCAGCGACAAGAGGTTCACCAAGATCAAGCAGGTGCCAAAGGATCGCGTGGTCGGGACTTTTGAGGGCAACTGGCGCGGCGAGATCAAGTGGACGAAGAAGGGAGAGTCGGTGAGTCTTGCTGGCGACGACAATGAGCTCCGCTATCCCATCTCGGAAAGCGGTGCAGCCAATGCGCGAGCAGACACACAGATCTCACCCATTCTATGATCGCAGACCTCCACGACCCTGGTGGACCTCCTCCCGCTCGCCGTCGTCCCGAAAGCGGTCGCGCCGCTCGACTCGCAAGCTCCGCACGAAACGCGCAAGGTTTGGGAACCCGTCGTCAACGCGCTCCACAAGAAGGATTACAGCACGGCTAGTAAAGAGAAGCAGCGCATCGAGCAGGAGCAGCGCGATTTGGCCGAGGAGAGGAAGAAGAACGGCGAGGTGTGAGTGGCTGCCTCTCGTCTCCGAGCAATTGAGAACCTTGTACTTGGGTTCCTCGTTGTTCTGCTTACTGACTTGCGCCAAGAGGTCGCAGATACCGACCGCGGTTCTTCGAGCCCGAACCGGAAGACGTTGCGCAGTGGGACGGCCGACCGGTGCTCTCCGAAGCGGGCAAGGCCGCCCTCGAGCGCGACTTCAAGGCCGACTACCCCGTCTATTCGTGATAGCAGTTGTTCCTTTTGTGACTCTCTTTACACTCCTGTTGCTTCGCATTTGACGATATGAAGATATAGCATTCCGGCCCTTGACCCTGTTCTCTTCCCTTTTTTCCCCTTGTACTCTCGCTCAGTGTAGACTTCGACGATGAGCATCCCGGATTGACCCTGACTGTTATCACGATCCCGGCCCGAGCGGAGATGGCAAGCGCGAAAAACGGGCGTCATCGTTACACAAACAGGTCGGAAAAGGCTAATGGAGGGTACAGAGAAAAAAAGCGGGAGAAGGCGAGAGATCAGAGAACATGCAAGCGACAGGGACAAAGAACCCTAGGTATCCCCTTCTACGAGACGACCGGGGGAAGGACGAGGTGGCCTTGACGGCCCGGTTCAGTCCCGTCCGGGTTCGAAAGCCTGCCGCCGTTGAACAACGCATCCTTGACGAGCGCGCCGATCAAGCCGTGCGACGCCTCGCTCGAGAGCTTGGTCGAGTCGCTGACGACGCGCGCCAAGGGAGTCTCGTCCGGCTTCGAGGTGCCACCATTGCCGTTGTCTTCCCCGCCGCCGGAGGGAGGGACGGGAAACCCATCCTCAACGGCGGCTTTTCCCTTACCCTTTCCCTTCGACCCTCCCGTAGCGTTCGAGCCCTTGGTCGGCGAAGCGCCAGGACCGCCACCGCCGCCGTTCCCCGACTTGGCGAGTTCCTGACGGATCTGGACGATGAGGGGCGAGAGTTGACCGATGTTGCAGCGATGGCCGACGGATTGTTCGGTGTTGCGGAGCTTGGCGACGAGGTCGGAGAGTTGAGAAGCGGCATAGGCGCGGTTCTACCGAGAGATGGAAAGGGGGGTTCCGGCATCAGATTTCGTCGTCCCGGGAATGCTCGATTGTATGAGCAGACTGTCTTCTCACCGAAACGAGCGGACTCTGACTGAGAGTCATGACCCAGTACTTGTTCCACAGCAAGTCGAGTAACTTGGCGTCGTGCGTACTCTTGAAGTGCGAGACCTCGAGAGGGTAGTAGGCGTTCGCGTGGACACCAAAGTCTTCGATCTTGTCGACCGGGATCGACTGGTACTCGGAGGCGGCAGCGTTGGGAGGAATGTAGCCCTGTTGTAATGTAGAGGGGAGAAGGTGAATTGTCAGGTCAAGAAGGATGGCCGGGAGTACTAAGGCACGATCTCTCTCACCTCGGGGTAGGTACGGAACGCGCCGATCTCGACACGGCCGGCCGAGACGGTGCGGTTCGGGTCAATCTGTCCATCATCGGCGTGTCGGGAGTGGTAAGGGTCAGCTTGCACGTTGAAGAGGGCTCAGAGCGATGTCGGAGTGGCGCGACGGACCACGACGGCGAGGAACGGATCTTGGAAGGTCTGGTTCGTCTTTTGCGTCATGACGTCGATACCGGAGAGCCAGCAGCCGTATCCCGGATGGGAGTGGTACCATCCGACAATGTTTTCAGGGCGTCCGACCTGTTGGCAGCAGACACTCGCAATCAGCTCAGCCACCCGGTTCTGCGGCGGCGGCGACGACGACGCACCGCGGGGGAGCTCTCGATGTACTGAATCATGAACTCGTTGGCTTCGTTGGCGGCGTTGACGCGGGTCTCGGTTCCGACGACGGGGAGCGCAAAGGCGTCCATGACGATGAAAGTGTCGCCGTCGAGTTTCCCTTGCATCAAGCCCATGATTTCGTACTGTCCTCCCGAGCGCGCATGCATGACCTGCGTACACCAGGGGTTAGAGTTAGGAACTGGGAAAGGCGTTTCACCTGTCTATAGAGAGGAGGCTGACCATTTTGATGAGGGCGACGGCCGAGATGCGGACTTTTTTAAAGTGATGCGGGTTCTCTTTCCAGGCTCGCGCGTTGAGCTGGGCTTTCTGAGCATCCTTGTCGTACTTGTAGAGCTCGTCGGTCTGTTTCACGCGCGATCCGTGGGGTGAGCAAAACGGGGAGTGAGTCCGGACGGGGGCAATGCGCACCTCCTGGATGTTGTTGGCGAGCGAGAAGGTAGCCTGCGCGACCTGCTCTGCTGAACTCCCCGCGGCGGCCATTCTTCAGTCACTCGGGGCGTTGCTTCAGCCGTGCGTACGTTGGTCGAGGTCGAGGTCGAGAGGGAGAGAGACGCCTCTTGGGTTCAACTCTGTACGCGCGTCGAGGGGTGGTCTGCTCCGAGGGCGAATGGCTAGCGACTATGCTCCAGCTCGAGTCGGCTCTCGTGCGCACGTAGGCTGTCGTGAAGAGGCTGAGCCACCGACGCCCCACTTTGTCTCGCTCACCAGCTACTCTACGAAGACTCACGCCTTTGATGGGCTGACTCGACCGGGGGTCGTGGTCCTTTTGCTCTGATCGTGGTCACCGCAGCTTAAATCGAAGCTATCCTCGGCGCGACGCCTGCTCCGAGTCGACTCGCCGCCGCCGCTTTTCGAACAACATCGACACGGCAGGCAGTCCGGACTGCTCTACTTTCATGCTGGCTTTGCCCAAGTTGAAACTCTCGCGGCTGTGCGGACATTACTGTCCCGACGCGCGCGCCGGCCCGCGGGGACTCGTTCACGCTCCCGCCAATGGGTTCCGATCGTGCACGAGCCTCTCCCCTCTTCGCGACACGCACTGCGCGCCCCCGGTCGATACGCTTCTCAGGAGCCCGCTTTCGGTCTACAACAGCATTTGCTCCACGCCGAACGTCGTTCCGGAGCTTCGCTCTGACGTGATACGGGCCGGTCAGGCGCCTCCCACTCCAGCTCGCTGTTGCCGCCGAAAGCCTGAAGTAATCCAGTCATTCGGCGCCTGCCTCGCTCGTGCATGAGGAGCGACAGATTGCGCAGTGCCTGTGGCAGGTACAAGGAGCTCCAAGTCGCTCTTCACAAAGAGCAATGCTGCGCTTCATCACAATTCCGCACGAACTGCCTTTCAGGCTATCAGAATTGTCTGCTTTTCCGGACGCGCAGCTCTTCGATGATTTGGCCGTATGGTAGCTCTTACCTCAGCGCCCGAGTCCCTTGGGTGGGCGAATCACGACCCCCTGCCGCCAGCTATGCACCTCTCCGGCGCCATTTTCTGCGACTTTCCGTCCTCGCAGCACGGCGACCAATTTCGAGACGGCTTAGTCAGCTCAGAATGCACAAGTTGCTCGCGCCCAAGAGTATGTAAGCATGTCTCGTTGCCGCAGGAAAATTCGCCGGTCAAAGCGGTCGACGGCCCGACGATGCGCCGGCGTGTTCTGCCAACCCCAGCTCGCTTCATTCTCTCTCTCGACAAGTCCGGTGAGTTGGGAGCACCGAGCACGCCGCTCATCCGTCGTTTTTCACCTCACTCACTCCGCTTGCCCTGTAGCCAGACTTTCACCTCCCCCACTTCCCACTCTTCGCCTCCACTTCACTTGACGACGAGAAGATGACATCGCACACCTGCCGCTGGGGCATCCTGAGCACCGGCTGGATCGCCAACAAGTTCACCCTCGATCTGCTCGTCGACCCGAGTACGCGCCAGGTCTCGGACGTCCGACACGAGGTGGTCGCGATCGGTTCGAGGTCGAAGGAGTCGGCGCAGCGGTTCCTTGACGCGACGTGGAAGGAGGCGGGCGTCTCCGCCGGTAAAGAGAACGTCAAGCTGTATGCCTCGTATGGAGAACTGTTCCGCGACGAGGTAGGGCCGATTCATCCCCCTCCCTCCCTAATGGAAGTGCGGCTGACAGATCTCTTTTTACCAGTCGATCGACTGCGTCTACGTCGGAACGCCGCATTCGCACCACTACGCCAACGTCCACGCCGCGCTGTCGGCCGGCAAGAACGTCCTGTGCGAGAAATCTCTCGTCGTAAACGCGAAGCAGGCGCAGGCCCTGATCGACCTCGCGAGGAGCAAGAACCTCTTCCTCATGGAAGCAGTCTGGACTCGCTTCCAACCGTACGCGTACAAGCTGCAAGAGGTGCTCGATTCGGGCGCGATCGGTCAGATCCGCGCTGTCCAGGCCGAGCTGTGCGTCGACTTTGGTCCCACCGCCGCAAAGAACCCCGAGCACCGGCTTGTGGACCCTTATCTCGCCGGAGGCGCTTTGCTCGACCTCGGTCCGTACCCGTGGACTCAACTCGCCCTCACCCTGCTGCCCCGACCCTCCAAGGCGTCGAATGAACCATGCGAGGTACCCAAGGTCGCCGCCGGCATGACCAAAACCTCCTCGGGAGTCGACGCATCGGTCGTCGCCTCGATCGGCTTCAAGCAGGAAGACGGCCGCATCGCCCACGGCACCTTGACGACGGCGCAGGACCGCCAAACGACCCCGAGTCGTTGTGTTCTCGTTCAGGGTCAGAAGGGTTACATCGAGGTCGCCTTCCCGACGTACCGACCTCGCAAATTCACCGTCTACCGCTACGAAAGCGAGGAGCAGTTTGCCGATCTCGAGGCGGAACCGCACACCGAAGAGTTCAGCTTTGAGCCGCGCCCGGGCGGGATCTGGGGTTTTGCGTGGGAGGCGGACGAGGTGGCACGCTGCTTGCGGGATGGCAAGAAGGAGTCGGACCGGATGCCGCTCCGCGAGTCGCTCCTCATGATGCAGGTCTTTGACCAGATCCGCGAGCAGGGCGAGTTTGTCTACCCGGAAGAGCTCGAGACCCTCGAGCTCAAGTAGGGGAGGGGAATGATTGCAATAAGATTATCAGCAACAACACAATACACAGGGGGGTGGAGATACAGCGACAGTTTTGCTAAAGTTGTTTTCGAGCGGCTACACCGCCTCGAACACCGAGTGTAGAAGGATGGCGAGATGAAGAGCGAGAGCCGGTATCGGATTGGGGAAAGGTGTTGGTTCGCGGTAAGCCCGACGAGTGCTGGGGCCTGCAGGCTTCGCTGCCGGCCGACGGTGGCGTCATGAAGGACAATGTGGGAGTGCGAGGGGCAGAGGAGGCGCGTGGCGAGTCCGCAGAATTCGTTTCGTTGTCCGCGCGCGGCGACTCGTTCACCGAAGCGGGAGGTCGAAGCTGACGAAGCTCCGCCTGCAGCTGGTCGTTCTCCTCCTTGAGAGCGACGAGCTCCTTGTCGACGCTCTCGATGACGGACGAGAGTTGACTGGCCGATGCAATGACGCGGTCAAATTCCCGCTCGTACGCGAGCATGAAGAGGTAATGTTTGGTATCGCGACCGGCGGTAGACTCGGCCAACGCGGATGCCTTGGCCGCAAAGATAGGATCCAGTTGCGTGTCGAGATCGTCAACGGCGTCGAGGAGAGTTCGAAGCTGAGGAGGTGGGTCGCCGCTTCGGCCAAGCATGAAATATCGAGCGTGCGCGTGGAACGCTCGAACGGTGTCGGCGACTTTTTTCGGCAACTCTTCGGGAGGTACGGGGTCCTCGGCGACGCTTTTATACCCCTCCGAGTCGAGCAGGCGCGCCAACACGTCGGACTTTTCCGACTTTGCCGACTGTTTCGGGGCCTGCTTGAGGAAGAGCATTCTTTGACGCACGAGGCGTCGGACGCGGCCGGCCTGCACGGTGGACTTGTAGCGACTGCTCCAGCCTTCGCTGAGGACCGAAAAGAGCAGCGTCATGTTGCCAATCCCTACTATCGACCACGGAATGAAGAAGGCACGTCCAGCACTGCATGGAGGAAAGATCAGCTCGGTCTGTACAGTATAGAGTGTGCATATTTTCTGAGGTATAGCGTGTGCATAGTGACTCACGCCGTATACGGGATAAAATCGCCATAGCCTATCGTACTGAACGTCTCGAACGCGAACCAGACGGCGTTCCCGTAGGTCCATTTTTCGCACGCGACGAATACGCCGGCTCCGCCCAGCCAAAATATGATGAAGAAGAACACCGAGATGCCAAGCTTAGTCCGGAACTCTTGTTGTTCCTCCCGGGAGATCTGCTGTTTGAGCGATCGATACGAGGCCTCGATGGCGTTGGACGAAGTGCTGCTCAGGTTCGAAGGTCGCCGTTCGAGCGCGGCGCCGCCTTCGTCTACCGTTCCGCCGCCGCCGGCCTGATGTCGAACAAACCAACGTCTGACGCGATCCCGGAGGCCTGTCGTCTTCTTCGGGTTTTCGCTCCGCAAAGTCGGGTATCGCGACAACCCGAAACGAGAGGAAGTTGCGTGTTCTGGCTCGGGAGCGGGAGCGGCCGGCGCTGTACTCGCAGACGAGCTCGCATGTGTTTGGCGGCGCTCAAACTCCGTCCGTAAGCGACGGAGGTAAAGCTCCTTGCGTTCTCGCGCCTTCTGGGCGAGACGCGCGCGCCGAGCCCGGTAGGTCACCTCGAAGGTCTCGATGATTGTTTCGCGGGTGACAGCGACCGTCAGCGCGAAGGCAACGATGCCGAAGGAAGCGTAGAAGACGGTGAACGTCTTGGCGCCTGGCGTGACCGGTACTGTTCGGAGACCGTCAAGTCAGCCTTGGGGTCACGGGGTGGCAAACCTGCTCTCGGTACGGACCTGGATCGCCGAAACCGACCGTGAAGACCGTCACCTGCGGAATGATCAGGATCAGTATGTGAGATTTTGCTGAGGCAATATGGGAAGTAAGCGCACCTCCACGAAGAACAACGCGTCCACAAAGCGCAAGTCGGGTATGAGGTAAAAGTAGAAGAGCGCGCCGAGTCCTGCTCACTAAGTTGTGCTCAGTCTCGATCCTCGAAAGGGAGGCAGAGTGACAATGCCCACCGAGGTAGAGGAATAAAAACATGGCTGTGACCATTAGAGCGCGCTGTCGCTCGGTCAAGCCGCTCCCCTTTCGTGCAAAGTCGCGAGTCCGGACGAGATCGACGATGAGGGTGACGTTGCAGACCGTACTGGCGACAGTCGACGCGACGGTCATCCAGAATGTGTCGTTGTCTGTTGGGAGGAACATACTCAGAACTTGGCTGAATCGAGAAAGCGTGGAAGAGAGCCTTTACAGTTGTACCCGTCTGCATGTCGTTTGGAGATGCCGAACCAGGAAACGGCCGCGATGTTGATCACATCGTGGAGCGTGAGAGCGAGAATCGCAAACAGAGTGAAACGCTTGGGTCGAAACTCGAGGAACCGGGCGACCAAGCAAACGTTCGCGACGACGCCGAGCGTGAGCGAGATTGCCAGACCGATGTCAAGCAAGACCGGATTCGGGCGGGTGTCGATCACCGTATAGCCATACGTCTTGACGTACCACGGTTCGGTCAGGCCAGGAATCTCGAGCAGCACCGAGAACGGGCAGGCGAGGCCGGAAATAATGGGCAGGTACCGGCTGTCGACGGGAGTCGCGAGTGGATCGAGCGGACTTTGCGCGACCGCTTCGGAACCCGGGCTTGGTTTCTGGTGACGTTGGCGCCATCGCAAGATCCCGCTCAGGAGTCCAGTGACGCCCTCCGGGTGCTGCGCCCTGTCGTCGGCTTCTTCTTCGTTGATCGCTTCCTCCTCGGCGGCGACTTCCTCATCTTCGTCTTCATCATCGTCGGTCGTTTCGCCTGCGCCTGCCGATTCGCTCGTCTGGCTCGTTGACGGAGGTGGTGCGCGTGCCTTATCGGCGCTCGGTAGATAGTCGGAAGGAGCGGCATTGGCGTGGTCATCCCGCTTCTTCTCTTGTACTGGGGAGCATGGCTTCGGATCGGGAGGCGTAGTTGCCCGCGCGCTCATGGAGCGAAAAGAGTCAAGTTTGAGGCAGCCAGCGCGCTATATTCCGCGGCGTCTGTAGGTTCGCAAAGACGCTCTGGAGGAGCAAGCAAAGAGGGAAGCGTCGATCATGATGATCATCAGGTGAATTGAGAGGTGTGTGGACAGAACAGCCTCTGTGTATCTGCCCACGATGGAACTGATCGTGTCGTTCAGTCCTATTCAAGGTGCGAAAAAAAAATCGGGCTATGCTAACTCGGAGATAAGTTCAAGTCCGGAGCGGCTTTGGCGGCAGCGAGAAGGAGCACGCGGACCTCACCTCGCCTCTACGCACAACACCTTTCGGACAAGCACGAGAGCTCAAGATCCAGGCTCTGTCTATCCGCGTCAGATCGACCTAGCCGCACCGTCCTCAGATCAGCTGCTCGGGGGAGACGATGGCGGTCGCCGCGACAAAGCCTTCGGGGACGCCCGCCAGCATCACGATCCCCGCAACTCCCGCCGAGCGCAATCTGCTCAGCGCTGCGTCGGCGTGGATCCCACCCTTGGCCGCCTCTGGTGCCCTGCGGAACCCGGTTCGCGGAGGAGAACACTGTATCACGGCGGGCGATCTCGCAGAATGGCGCGGGCAGCACCCGTCTGACCCGCTCCGGCCGCCCGCCGGCGTCGACAACATGGACAAGGGGACTCTCAAAAACTACCGGTACGCTTTCCAGGCCGCTCTATCGTCCAGATCTCTGGTGGCGAGATGGGGTGGGGAGCTTTTCGAGGTGCTCGCAGTCTCGCGGTCTCGCCCCTTCCGACGGTGCGGGAGGCGCGCGAGGCAATCTACACGGGCTCTACGAGCCGGTTTATAGTGTCAGCTTGGTCCTGGAGGACGCTGGCGACGCTGGCGGGCTCGACATGTCGACTACCCCACTCCTGCATTTCCCGAACGAGTCGGCCAACTCGCCGATCCGCTGATCGACCCGAAACGGGTTCGCCGAAACATTCCGCGGGAGCACTTGCAGCCGCCTCGGCGTATTCAGCAAGGGCGCAAGTCATGCACAGTTGAAACTGACCATGAATGCTCGCTGCGCCGACAGACCTCCGCAACACCCGACTTCGCGGTTGCTGCAGTCGATCCCGCCGCGAGCTCCGTCGCGCTCTTCGCGCGCCAATATCCTCTCGTACACCCTGCACCTCGCAACGTCTTCTCGCCTCACGTCGTACTCGAGCGGGTCCGGCTCTCGGCAATTGCTCCAGCTCGCCGAATTCGAGCGCGACACGCAGGACACGTTCGAGATCGACGAAGCCTGGTTCGACGCCGAACAGAAAACGCAGGGACTGTGGAAGCTCGGCGCCAACCTCCTCCGCTCGAGTCGAAGGGAAGGGTCCCTGCCGGTGTCGGTCTTGCGGCGAGTCGAGCTCGCCGAGTTGGCGGAAGAAGCACTGCTTTCACCGACGGCCGACCGAGCCATCACGAAAATCGACTCCGAGTCTGTCCAGGCGTCGGCTCAGGTCGAAGAGCTCGTCGCACTCAAGACTCTCACAGTTCCGGATTCAACTACCCTGTACCACACAACCTCGGCTTCGTCGACGGGCCTCGAGAGCGAACCCTCGACCGGCCGACCACGCGTCTGCTCGGTCGCGCAGTCCCTGATCGACCTCAAGTTCGGCGGCAAGTCTGACCCGAGCGAAGCAACGTCGCCTGTTTTTGAGGACGGCAAACCCCTGTCCGCTTCGCCACTTGATGGACCGCAGCCCGCACCGGATACGGCCGCACCTGCTGCCGTCGCAGGACCGAGCTCGACGCCGCATATGGATTACCGCATCGTTCTCTCGCAGTCGATGCGGACGCGCGCTCGTTCCATCTTTGCGACGTCGCCGCTTCCGTCCCTGCCGGCTTCGTACTGCCGCCGGCATCGGGTCCGATCCTGCGGGGTCTGCCACGCCCTCATCGCCGCCGCTTCCGAGCGCGAGTCGGATCACGCATCGATGCGGCGAAAGAACATTCCCGGTGCGGGCCTCCGGGTCGGAGATTTGCACGTCGAGGCCGCCTCCTCGTCTGGCGGGGTCGGAATCGGCGCGAAAAAGCCGCTGACGCAGCTCATCCCCGAGTTCCTCAAACTCAGCGCAGCGTTGCTGCAGGATGTCAAGGACGCTGCCAACAAGCGTCCCACGACGGACGGACCGGGCGACTCGGGCCAGGATGCCTTCCACGAGGCGATCCTGGCGGATCTCACTCGCACAGAGGATCGCGACGGAGGGGCTTCTTCGATCTTTGCGACACAGCAGCAAAAGGGCAAGGCGCCGACGGAAGGACGGGGTGCTACGGCATCGGTCTCGGCTTCGACGAGTGGGACTGCTACCCCGACGGAGGTCGCGATCCAGGTCACTGCGGCCTGGTACGACCTCCTGACCGGCCTTCTCGTCCAAGCGTGTCTCGAGGGATACCTTGTCGATGGCTGGACCGGCACCGAAGGCGTCGAGACGCTGTTCGGACTCGGGTGCGGCGTCTGGGAAGGTCGAGGATGGAGCGCCGCCGCCGCTCTCGCTTCGCGACAGGCTGCGCCGATCTCTCGGTCCGAAACTTCTCGACCCTCGAGGACGGTTAGTAATGCGGCCTCTGACAGTGAGGAGGAGGACGACGACGAGGAGGACGCGATCGACGAAGCTACAATCCTGCAACGGAAGAAGGACCAGGAGGCGGCGCTGCTCATCGAGGCGGGACAAGCCCTCTTTGGCTCGCGGGACGTGGCGCAGGCCGACTACGAACGCAACATGCGCGATCGAACTCAAGAGGTGCGTCCTGCCGCTCTGTGGCCTTGACGAAATGCCCAGATTTCATTGACCTTTGACCGTTCAACAAATACAGTTCTTGAACGTGCCGAGCGGCAAGACCCTGCACCAGCACCTCGACACCTTGAACATGCAGTACCCGCTCTCTCAATTTGAGGATGACCTCGTCGACTTTCTCGAGGCGACGATGCACTTCCTGGGCAAGCCCGCGCTGGCAAAGGTGAGTTTGGTACCCGCGCACCGTTATCGACGCATGGATGTGTTGACGCATGAGAGCGACATATTTCTTGCAGTACGACCCTCGTGCTTCCACCGGCGCTGCGCCCGCAACCTCGGTCGCGTCGTCGACGGCGGGCTCGACCACCATGGGCGAACCGGACCCTTACGCTCTCCTGCAGTGGTTCGCTCCGGCCTCTTTCGGCACAATTTCGTCCCTCGAGCAACCTCGATCAGCTGCGGGCCGACAGGCGAGCCCTTCTGGTCAAGACGAGCGCATCCGGAAACGCCTTCGGGCGGCTTGAATTGACGTTCCCGCGCCCCCCTTTCCTTTCTTATCTTGCATGCCTGCTCTCCCAACCTGCCCCGTATCTTTCGCCTTTCCCCGCTGTCGTCTGTACCCTTTATAGATCCGCGCCACTCTCTTTGTCCCGTCCAGTCACCACCTCTTCACGTTTGTGCCAAAAATTGCAACTCTTTGCGTCCTTGCGCGTCCTATCTATCAGACATCTCGGAGTTTGGCATTGAGGCTCTTGATGAGATCTTGAGCGTACTTGCCGGCTTCCTATGTGGGGTCCCCGAAGGCATCAGCTACTGGGCAGGCGAGGAAGTTCTGGCCCGAGGGATCGGATGGACGTACGGTCAAGAGCGGTACCATGCGCGCATACTCGATCTCGCCTTCGCCGAGCTGTGTGACTCCGCACATGTTGCCGGAGGAAAGGAAGGAAGCCACTAGTCGGGACGAAGCGGCCGACTCTTCCAACACGGTGGCGTCCAGATGCGGCGTTTGGTCGATCTTGCGCGACAAGCAATCGGGAAACGTCAGCGATGGTCACATTCCCGCCGCAGCACGAGGAGGAAGCAGCTCACGAGGTTGAGGGTGATTGAGACGGGCAGTTCTTGCCATCCTTGTAACCGAACGCCTTGCTCGCCACCGTCGACGAGCTCGAAATCGACGGCCTTGCTGCCGCCCTTGCCGCCCTTGACGAGCCCAGAGAAACCTTCATCCATGGTCATACCGGCCCCTTCGCCCGACGCGGCATTGGCCGCTTCCGTGTCCTCCTCGAGACCGATGGTCCGAGTTTGCGGTATCCGCGCCGAGGCGAGCGCAGCCCGCGCAGCGATTACCGCCGAGTCGATCACGTTGCCACCATCAGAAGCGATGACGAGGACGTCGAGGTAGAGGGTCCAGGCTCGCGCGTTGGGGAGGATGACGAGTTGGGACAGGAACGCGGGCGGCAGGGAAGAAGGGGAGAACAAGGTTGCGAGGATCGAGGCGAGGTGCTGAGGCAGTTCCGAGTCGAGAGAGGGTTGCGCTGTAGGAGTGCTGTATGGGTGTGCCGTACGGTTAGCTCGGGAGTAGGGATAGCGAGAGGGCTTCAGTGGATCCAGATTGTCCATTCGCGAGAACCCAGGTCCGCCAGCATGCGGCGCCCTCCTCCCCGCCTGCCTCGCGCCCGCCACATAGATAGAACCCGTGTGATAGAAAGGATCCATGAACAGGAGAACGCACCACTCTAGCCCGATGATGATCCTGCCGCCTTGTTGCCCTGATGAGATGGTGTCGACCTCGCCTCGAACTCCGGCCCACACTTGAGTGTAAGCACCTCCTCCTGCACCGGCAGCATCGTGCACGGTCACTTGCGCGCTGCCCAATGCGCCCTGGGCCCGCGATACGTCCGTCTCGAGGACAATTTGGCGGTACTCGAGCGGGGTCCTGCCGTCGACGCGGAGAGGCACCTCGTCGCCCGGGAGAGCGGCGCCGGCGGGATGCACGAGCGGGACTTGGGCAAAGGAGAGCTCTGCCGGCGAGAAGAGCGAAAAGGTCGCAGCCATAGTGAAGCGCACTTGCAAGAGCAGCAGTTGGCGAGTTGACCTCCTTCGTATTACCGGCACTCGCTCTACCCGCTGCAGACGAGCGTGCGATGGCCGTCGGATAAGTTATATACTCAGACCTGTGCATCTCTGATCGCTCCGTCCTCTGTCTTGAAGCGACGGACTCGGTGCGCCTTCATCAGGCTCAACTCCGACGCTTCATGATGACTTGCTCTCAGCCAGTGCAGCAGGCTGCTAGAGCTTGCCGGTCAGGCTGCGCGCAATCTGCGCGCTGCTGCTCCGTCTGTTCAGAGATCTGTAGACCGTCCGTGCCGCTTTCAATCTCGACCGACTTCAAACTTTGCTTCTTCAAGCGGCCTACGCTCGCTCTCCTCCGCGATACTTTCGGCGTAAGAGCCAGTCGCACCGAGAATTGCATCGCTCATCATGCGTACAGCAACGCCGCCTCAGGGGAGCCTGAGCGAGCTGGCCCATCCGGCGATCGATGCATAGCTCCTCGTCACGGAATTGCCTCTCGATGCTCCGGTCCACCGACAAAGGCTCAGTCTTGGTAAGACGATACGATGGGCCAATCAAGGCGCTTCCTTTGCGGGGATCTGCTCCGCCAGTGAGTTCTGCGCTCTGCCCCACTCGCAAGGGAGCCTGCCAGAGTTCATTTTCCCGAGGTGGAGACTCTTGCGCAGACCCTTTGAACTGGCCGATCACGGATCTGCTGATGTTAGCATGGTCACGATGAGAGCGTGGCCTGTATGCGGACGGCTCCGGCGT
Source organism: Rhodotorula sp. M30-05A-2 (assembly GCA_023628275.1). NCBI lineage: Eukaryota > Fungi > Basidiomycota > Microbotryomycetes > Sporidiobolales > Sporidiobolaceae > Rhodotorula > Rhodotorula sp. M30-05A-2. Next base: position 65,978 of record JAMALC010000039.1, on the reverse strand, counting down.
ATGATCAAGTCTCATGTAGGGCTCCGAGAACCAGCGCCGGAATTACGTTCCAGGAAGCAAGGGGACGAATCGCCCGTCTCTTGTTGCGATTGATGAATTCTGCGCGAGAGAAACTTTGGGTCTCTCCTGGCCTGGCTCGCTACTGTATACAAGGCTCTGCTTGTGAAACTCCGGACTGTCGGCTACAGATCTTTGAGGGTCGTACGGCGGAAGCAGCCTGATCGCAGCGTTTGCTGCGGATCGCCCTCTTGCGTCCGGACCAGAAGTTTTCTGTCTCGTCCTCTTCTGCCTCCGGACTTGTCACTCTCGCTCTGTTGAAGCTACCAACTGTACGGGCACGGCATCCATGTCCCGAGTCGTCGCCTCCGGTAGCGTTCTCGGCTTCAGGCCGTTCTTCACGCCGAGCTTGCCGCAATTCACGTCCCTCACTTGGACGCCGACCAGCACCATGGCCTCGACGACGGCGACCTCAGTCTCAAAGACGACTCAACATCTAGCCCCCGTACTGACTCCGATCCGCGGTCTACCAATCCCCGCCGTCCAGTCCGGCTCGAGTTCGGGCAGTCCGGAGGGCGCCACCGTCATGCTCGTCCTCCTTCCTGTCCTCTTCGGCGGACTCATGCTCGCTGCGATCGGAGTTGGACTTTTCCAGTGGGTCCACCAGCGTCAGAAGGAGAAGGAGCGCCAGTCCGGGATCAGGGCGGCGCGGCTGCGTCGGGCGTCGTCGCCGTTTGCTCCGATTCCGATGGCCCACGTTAATTCGGACCTCGAAGCCGGGACCATCAACAGGGACACGCGTGAGTTGTCGTTCACGTTTGCGTCCATTACATTGCTCTGCTGACCCGCTCGTGCCACCCACAAAAGAACCGCTCGAACCGACGAAGAGTTCCGAGGCGGAGGGGCGCCTTTCACGTGCCAGCAGCACGCGCTCGTACAACCTCCCTCGCAAACCACCTCCTCCCTACCAGCCACACGCCTGAGCTTTGTTTTCGATCGCTTACTTGTACGCATGTGTCGAGTCTCGGATCGCATACTCTACACTCTGTATTATTCTCGCATGTCGTTGTATCTAAAGGGAGTTCTTCCGCCTCATTCCATAGCCGGCGAGCAGAACGCGGAAGACGGGACAGCGAAAGAGAAGTATTGCGAGACGACTGAAGTACAGCTACACGTGGCTTATGGCTCGAGGTGGAACGGACTCTGAGAAACCAAAAAGGATCCAGGGGAAGGAAACACTCGCTAAAGCTTCGTACCGCCGCAGCAGCTTGCGGCTTCCGACATCGGCATGTTACCGCCGCCGAGTGCCCGAACCGAGTGCTTGTCGGCGGCTGCAGGGACGTCGAGGGCCGGGTTGGCGCGGAAAAATCCGGACGGTTTGAACATGATCTTGCATTCCTCGTAAGGCATCTGCAGGAGCGGCGGAGTCAGCGCAGGAGACCTGGAGACATGAATATATGCGGAAGTTGACGTACGACAGGCCAGTCTTCCGGACGCGGGATGTGAGTCGTGCCGAACTGAAGCCAGGTAACGACGTCGGTGTTGGCGATGTTCCGCTCGCCCTCCATCCAGAACTCGAGCGAGTCCTTCGGCGCAAAAGGCGTCTGCGTCGGGAACTTGCCGGCGGGGAAGAGCTGCCCGTCGACGTAAGGGGTGGTCCAGATGGTGTGCTTGGCGAACGTGGCACGCCGGCCGACGAGCGAGTCGTCGTGCGCAAGAAGCGGAGCCGTGTCCTTGCACATGATCTTGTAGCCGATCGGGGCGCCCGAGCTGTAGTGCGTCTTGTTCGGGTTGACCATCGTCCACATTCGGTTGGCGTTCTGATCGGCGTCGCGAGCGCCCTCCGCGGTCGTCTTGAGCTCCTTCTTAACCGAGTAGAAACCGTTTCCGGCCCAGTTCTCCTTCGAGCCGGTCGGTTCGGACATGGCGTGGACCTCGGATTCGACTACCGAGTTGTCGACACCGCTATTAGCAGAAACCAAGTGAAAAGCACAAGTCAGCACACTGGATCGGAAAGAAAGACGAGGAAGGGCAGTCGAGCGCGAGGACTCACTCGATCATCGGGTCGACTCGCAAGCAGAATAGGTGTTGGTGGTGATGTGCCTGAACACCGGGAGCGACGAGCGTGCCAAACTTGTCCACCTTTTCGCCTGGGGCGGCGGTGTAAGTGTTGAGGATGCCGGTGAGCTTGACGCCGAGTTCGGCGGTGCCGTCTTGCTTGAACGACCATGCGAACGCATACTCGTAATTTGCCACCGTGCCTGGTTTCGTTCCGCACAGTCTCAGGTCAGGAAATGGTTGTGGAACAGGTGCAGGGAAGACGCAGAAACGCACAAATCATCTGGATAATGAGTTTGCGGGATCGGACCGCCTGAGCGCGTCCGCCGGGTCGAAAGTCGGTGTGCTGCAGATATGCATGTGCATAGTCAGTACAGGGTAGCTACAGATAGATTCCTGAAGTCGGAAACCGCGTACCTTCCACAACAAGCCGTCGTCCTCCTCGTGAATGCAGACCGCGTTCTTGATCGTGACCGGCTGTCCGGCGTGGTTCGACATCTCGCCGTCGAGATAGTGGATGCTGCCCAGGCAGTCACACCCAAGTTCAAGAGAGTTGGCTGCATGGAGGGAGGGAAAGCGGAGTCAGGTCCCGGATCCTTCCAGTGTCCCGGCGCCCCCTCCTCTTCGTGTACAGGTTGAAATGCTACGTGCCGAGTCTGCCCAACCCGTACTCCCCCACGTCGAAGGCGAACTTGCGCGGGTGTGGCCATGGTGTAGCGGCATACGGCACGACCCTGCAGCCCGAAGCAGTCAAAATCAGCTTTCGAGCTCGGTGACGAGGGTTTGTCAAGGCGATACAACGAGGTTCGAAAGTTAAGTGAAACACAGGTAGGATGGAGGTGACCGAAGGTGGGCTGGTCCGCAGGAGACGAGAGAGGGCCGTTTCGAAAAAAAACGACTTACATCTCGGCAAACGAGGTGCGGTAAAAAATCGGCCGGTAGCGCTTTTCGTCCCGGTCGAAATATTGGACGGTCGAGAGCACAATACCTTCGCGGTCCTGCGCCGCAGAAGAAACAGATAAGTAGAGAGCGTGGGCGGCGGCGAAGAAGGAAACGTGGCGTTCACGGTCACGCACGTTGAACCCAATGTGCATCTTCCAGTTTTGCCACTTGATCTCGTTGCCCCGCATCCTATGGACGTGACAAGGTGTCAGCTCTTCGGTCTCAGCTCGGTAGAAACAGCTTCCCGCAACGAGGAATAACTCACTCAAAGCTGACCCCCTCAGGCTGGATGACCTGCAGGGGCTTGATGTCGCGACGGACATCCCACTTCTCTCCACGCTTTGCACGCTCCGCCTTGACCAAGTCGGGGAGGTAATCCATACGTTCGGGCTGCGGCGCAATGCGCTGTCGTCCGGAATCGGCGAGCGAATTGCCTTCGACGGAGTGCGGTTCAGTTGAGCCGGACAGCTCGTCCGGGCGAGAAGGGTTCATGCAGTGAGGAGCAAAGTCTGCAACGATCCGGTTTAGAGAGTCAGTCCTGTGTAAGATCAGCGACGGGTTGCGGGAAGTGGCCGCACCGATCTTGAGGACCTTCTTATTGTTGGTGTCGACGACGGCGTTGAAATCGAGCGGGTGAGCATACAGGTGCTCGTCGGGACCGAGTCGCGCGTACAAGAACGCCTGCTGCAACCGGAGTCCGTCTCCGAACCGGTGCTCGTAGCCGATCGACCAGCAGTCGGCCATGATCTGGTCCTGCGAGACGCCTGCCGTGCAAGAAGAGAATGCGGCCGTCAGCAAGTCGCGAATCAATGAGCTACATAGCCTTCCTGAACACTCACCGACTTCGGCGCACAGGCGGACAATCTCCGGGTCGTTCCTGACCACTTCTTCGGCGGCGTCCATCTCTTCGAGTGTAATCGCAGGCTGAACGCCTTTCGGCATCTTTTCGACGCCATCGAGCACAGGACGACCGCCGCCGGTTGGGAAAGTGCAGGTGGTGACGTAAAAGTCGCCAGTCAGGACGTCGATGAGGTGAGCCTCGGCGCGGCGGGCGGGTCGAACGCCAGTCTTGTTCGGAGTCAAATCCGTAGGCGAGGTCGGCAAGCCAAGGTAGGCAGTGACTTCGGCTTTGGGAGCTGTATGTTGCGTACAAGTGTCAGCGATGGAAAGAGAAAGGGGGATAAATCAAAGCGAAAGTGGGGCCGAAGATGATAAGCGAGAGAGAGAGGAAGCCCCCGCTTACGTTCAAGGAGGGTGACGGCACACGACTTGATGGACCTGAGACCGCGGTTGAGCATCTCGGTGCGGAAGCATGCCGAAGCGAGCGAGATTTCGCTGGCCGTCAATGGGTCGTGGGGATGGTAGACATCGGCGTCGAGGCGAGTCGAGGTGAGCGACGCCGCGGCGTGATCGAGTGCAGGAGTAGAGGCCATTGAAGACTTCGGGCGATATGGAGTAGCTGTTGTGTAGACGGGAGAGCAAAGAATGTGAAGCACCGGAGCAAGTTCAAGAGAAAGTCGTCGGAGCCAGATGAGCGAGAGGTCGGCTAAAATAGCCGCGAATAACCACCTTCCGACTTCCTCACGCGCGCGCGCTTCTCGAGACTGCCCGGATGTATGTATCCCGCAGTCGATACTATCGATAGAGTCGATAAGGCGATCTGCAGATTGCTAGCCTCTGCTGCCTCCGCTGCGAATCCAACCCTTATCCTCGCTCCACTATCTTCTTGTGCGTTTGTCTGCCTCATTGCAGGCGGGCATGCCCTTCGACAATTCGGCGTTGACCAAGCCGGTCCTCGAGCCCGAGATCGCTGTAGCCGAAGTATGTAAGTTTCGACCCAGACCGGCTGTAGGCGCTCGAGAAGGCCAAGGCTGAGATGAGGAAAAGGCTCGTCTCCCGGTTGACTCAGGGGATGCTCGATCGCGCCGACCGTCGTCGCAGTCAAGCAGAGCGTGTTGGAGTGCGCCAACAGACAGCGCAAGATGCCTGTAGCAGCCGTCGGCGTCGTTGCGTGGAGGAGCACTGATGAAGATGTCGACCTTGAGGACACAACCTTGAAGCACCGAGAGCGCATAGAGAAAGGCAAGACTGGTACATTGCAGACTGCCGTCCAGTCCCTCTATAGCCTCGCCGAGAGAATGATCGCGAGCACGTGCTTGTTGATGAGAAACCCCCGCCGTCGTCACGTCACGAGACTTTTGGGCGAGGTCGAGCAGCGACACAAGTCTCCTGCTCCTGGAATTGACTGCCTATACACAGAAGCAGCAGAGTGAGCAAAATCTCGCCATCGGCTCGCCATCACCTCGTCCCCGCCTTGCTCTGCCAGTTGCAACTCGAAGTGTCGCCCCGCCAAGCCGCCCACGCCCGCAAAACAAGATGGCGACCCTCGAGCGACCGCGGGCAGCGGCCAGCGTACAAGAAGACGCGCAGATGACCGACTTTGAACCGACCGCTGTTCCTGCCCCGTTCCCCGAGCGGCAGCAGCTCGTCGCGAACGACGGCGAACCGGCTCGCGGTCGATCGGCTGTTCCCGCGCCGTCACACCGCGCCCTCGCAGGCAGTGGGCAGCAGACCACTTCGCAATCGCCGGGAGGTTCCACAAGGAGTATCAGCAGGGCCGTGGTCGACCGCGTGAAGCGAGCCATGAGCGCCAGCCGCGACCGCCAAGCCGAATCATCAGAGCGAGGCAGACGCCTGAGTGACTCTCCAAGTATGCCCGCACCCTCTCCCTAAGAGGCAGCTAAATTTGTGAAGCTGACTTGGCTCTTCTCGCTCTGCAGGTCAGCAAACTGCGGACGACCAGCCGCGCGGTCGGTCACCGCTTTCTGCTTTCCGGCCGCGTTCGCTCTCGCGAGGGCCGTCCGCGACCCGACAAGGGTTCCAAACAGTGTCAGAACTCGACGTCAACGACGACCGAACTCTCGCTTCGGGTCAGTACCCCTTATCGAAATCGGTCACCCGTTCCTCGTCGCGCGGGCGCGCCCCCATCGGCGGAAAGGTCTTTTCGACAGGGCGCGGCGGCGCCGGCAACTTGATCGGGGTCGCGGCCGGAGAGGACATGTCCGAGTTTGACGGCGAGGAGGACCCAGCAGTCTTGCAGGCCGTCCGAGACGACCGGAGCCGGTCTCGCGAACGGGATGGTTACATCGAAGTAACGGCGTCTGGCCGAGGCGGACGTGGCAACATCCGCAGCCAGTCGCGAGGGCGCGACCTCGAGCTCGGGCGAGTCCCGACAGTGCTCGAGGAACAAGAACGAATGGACATCGAGGACGAAGAGCTGCGTCTGCAGGAGCTCTTGCGCAAGCGAGAGCGAGACGGTCCCGACCAGTGGGTCAGCACGGGTCGCGGTGAGTTTGTTACCTCTTTGCGTATTGCTCTCTGTCTCTGAACTGACCATCTGCTACCTACGACAGGCGGCGCCGGCAATTTCTTCAATTCGTGGCGTCGCAATTCGTCGAATGCGCGGCAAGACTCGATTCCATAACTCCCAGCCGGACTGTACCATTCATGTTTCGCCTTTCATCGCCACTCCTCTCTTTGTCCGATTCGACTGTGCATGTCGTAAACTTGTCTTCTCCCGCGAACGGCGAGCGAGAAGAAACCTCTGCAAATTCAACTCTGCCGTGTTGTACGTACTGAATCGAGCTCTTTCGCGGACCCGGCCGCCTGCGGATAGACTTGGCCTTGGACTGCATCGGCCCTTTCACACCCGTCACATGCATCTCGTGCTTTGCCAAGTCCCGCCGCGAGCGCCGCAGTCCTTATCTTTTGCTGCCCCCTGTCCGTCCGATCAAAGGCAAGTCCTGATCAGTTCCGCGTCATCTTTACCTGCCCGATTCGAAGACCTTGATACGTTTACGCTTCTCGTCCAGCCATCTCTATACAGCATGGCGAGCTTGCTACACAAGATCAAGAGCGCAGTCAATCCGGTCAACAAGGAGCACGATGGTACGTCGCCGTAGGGCCTCTGCGCATGTTGTACCAACACCGACTTTCCCGATGCCGTCGACTCGCTTATCACTGATTCCGGACTGCCTCCGAAACAGCTGCTTCAGACCGCGGAAGGTCGTACACTCCGGCGCACCACTCTCACCTGAACCCGGATCATGCCGACGGACCGCGGTCCGTCAGTCGAGGTCGCGGAACCGGCATCACCCCGACCGGACGAGGTACGTCCCTATCGCCGCGCGGATCAGGGCAGCGCGACCTTGAACGAGGCTGCAAAGGACTCGCTCACTGATGCTCTCCTGATGCGACGCAGGCGGAGCTGGCAACATGTCGCGCTCGCGCGTCCGTGACGGCTCCGAGCCGTCCGAATCCGCCGCCGACCTCGCCGCCGCCCGTTCTCGTTCTCGGTCCCGCGCCCGCGCCCTTCACCACGGCGAAGACTTGCCTGTCGCGCATGGACGCGGAGGAGCCGGTAACGTCGCCCCCGAGAAACACAACGCTGCCAGCCGCGAACGCGAGCGAAAGATCGAGGAAGAAGACGCAGAGGCCGAGGCCAGGTTCGCCGAGAAGCATAAGAACGATGAGCATCTGGTCGGGCGAGGCGGCCTTGGAAACAAGGACAAGGAGCATGTGGTCCACTAGAGGCGAACGCTTGCGGACACTACTGCAGCAAGCGCTGCATCCACAATCTGTTTTCTCTTACGGCTCTTAATCTCGGCATCGGACCCTGCCTATATATTGACATTCGTATATCTTGTGATTGAAATTTCTATGTAAACAAGATGTGAACGATTCCGATCAAGAGATGCGAGGGATGACAACAGGGAAAGACAAGAAGATATGCTACAACCAGGGCGCGTCAATCAATCTTGCGCTTCGGGAAGTGAGAACCCTTCTTTGAGCGCAGGTGGCTCGGGCGGTGGCTCGGGCGTCATTTCGTTGGGCGAAGGTCCTCTCCGCATCTCCACCTCGTTGAACGTGGCCGTTCGAGCGTGGCGAGCAAAAGTCCCGTTTGGCCTGTCCTGTTCCCGCAGAAAGCCCATTGAGGTCGCGGGACGAACTTGTACATGCGGCTTTGGCGGGCGAGGACTGTGCGGAGACGAGCCCGGCGAGCCGGATACGCCTTCGGTGGCAAGTCGGGACGTCGTAGGTCGATTCCGCGCCGGCGAGAACTCGTCGTTGCTGCTGTAGGTGTAGTACCCGCCGTCGTCGTCGCCTGGAGAAGACGGAACGAACCCGTTCGTGGAGCTCAGGGAGGGCGATGCGAGTTCTGCCACCGTGAGCAGGACCTCGCGCTCCGAATCGGCTTCTTCCCCGGGACTGGGGAAGGGCGAAGGATACGCCGCTGGAGTTGGGAACGGGACAACCAGTCCGGGCGTGAGCTCCGAGCGCGCAGAGTCGGCGCGCACTGGCGGTGCCGGCGCGTCGCGTGCGGGGGGCGGGAAACGGTAACTCGGACCGCTCATTTTGCTGCTGCCGCCACGCCGTCGGAGCGCTTCCCGGGCCTCGAGCGCAGTGGCAAGCCCTGCCGGGACCTCCTCTGGCGGCGCTGACGAGTGGCGCATCGGCGGAGTCCGTGGTCGAGAGGAAGCCTTGCTGAGATCGAGAGCCCGCAAGAGGCCACTCTTTGCCCCTCCGGTGTAGACTGATCCCATAGCGTAGTGACGACGCGGAGTAGGTTTCGACAGAGAGAGCTTGCGCTTCACGCTCCCGGGGCCGCTCCGGGAAAGAGAGGTCGACGGTGAGTTGCGATGCGATTTTCGTGTCGGGGCTGAACGAGACGATCTTTGTCAGCTTTTGGAGAGAATCGACATCGCTTTGATCTTTAGGTAGAACTCACCGTCACCCGTCGCCGGTTGCGACTGTGTCCCTTCTTGCCGCGCGTCCGCGTCGTCAACGCTCGAGTCCCGTTCGCGTCGATCCCTGCGCCAACGCAGACCACCACGTTCAGCCTGCGCAGCGGTCGCCAAATGCAAGAAGGGTGACGTCGGAAGGCCGCGCGTGAACCCGACAAAGATGATCAAGGCGAAGATTCCGATCAATTGCGCAATGGTCAATCGTTTTCCAAAGCGGACCTGTCAACGAGCAAAAGGTCAGTTTGGATCAGAGCAGATGTCAGCCTCAGGACAGCAGAGCGACGTACCTCTTGCGCGAGCATGCTGACTTGCGTGGCGAGAGCGAGCCTTTCCCGGTCTAGTTCGATACGCTGCTTTTCGAGATCGAGTATAGCTTGCCGCACGTTCTGCTCCTGGCGGCCGCGCTGCCATACCACAGAACAGACCGTCAGATGCGAGCCCTTCCGATGGCGTGCGCGAGAGAAGACCGAACGCACCGTCAGCTCGATGTCGTGTAACCGGCGCTCGACTCGACCGAACGCTTCCCGGAGCATGTTGCTCTGCGCCTCTGTAAAGTACATGGCGATCGTTTGGTTGTGCTCGAGGCTCGTCAGGCGCTTCATGATCGTGCCGTAGATGGACTCTCCCGGTTGCGGCGGTTGAAGGATGGGAGGACGAGGAGGCGGAGGCGGTGGCGGGACTGGGTGGTGTGAGTGTACCGGGACGATGGTCTCGGCTGCCGCAGGAGCGTGAGAGATCGAGGTTGACATCGAAGCGGCGGAGGAGCTGGAAGTCGAGGCGGGAACGGACGAGGTTGAAAGGGATGTCGATGAGGAGGGGGAGGCAGTAGCCGTCTGGTTCTGAGCGGGTACCACGACGCTCTTCGCGGCTGCTGCGCCGTCGCTTGCAGACGAAGCTTGAGTGGTGCGCGTCCCTGACTCCTGCGCAGAGACGTCCTTCGCTGACGCAGACGGAGTCTGCGTCAGCGAGACCGACTGCGAAGCCGAAGCTGATACCTGCGAGCCGTCCGAACTCGATGACGCTTTGGTCGCTGTTGAGAAGACTTCGGTAGGCGAGTTGCTAGACGAGCTGGCGACTGCCGAGGACGTGGCCGATGACTGCGTATGATCGGCATCCGGTTGGCGAGCAAACTTAGACTTCGCGGGGACGCTTGAGTGTTCGCAACTTTGGCTCGATGCTGCCTGAGTCGACGTCGGACTAGAAGCGGTCTGACTGAGGACTGTCGAATTCGAAGCGGTTTCGGCTGAAGTCGGTAACGGCGACGAGACGTCACTGGTTGGGCCGCCATTTGAAGAGGAGATGCCGGGACCCGACGGCGGTGTTATCCTCGTAGTGAGCGGAAGTGGCGGAGTATGCGATGCAGCAGGAGAGTCGACGGTGGTAGTAACGCCGAGCGAGTCCGCCTCCTCCGGGCGCAGCAACTCGTCCTCTAGACTCTCGAAATCGAGGTGTTCCTGCTCGTCGATCAAATCCGCCGCGGCGAGCGCCTCCTCGAGAGCCTTGGCTTTGCGTTCCGACTCGCGATACGCGTCGAGCTGGGTGAAGCCGTACACGCGCAGGAGCGAGACGGGACAGTAGTACTCGGATCCGTAGTGCGAGAGAAAGTCGATGCGGACGTATCGGCAAAAGTGCGGATTCCGCAACGGTTTGAACACCTGCATCGGGGGGTTTCAACTTTCAGTCGCGCTGAGAAGGAAGGGAACTTGTTCCGAGACGCGGCTCACCTGTACGCCTCGAGCGTTGTTGGCGCGATATGTGCCGAGGTCGTGCCAGTCGGCGGGCTTGCCCGGGTAGTCGACGCTGCAACTCGCCTTGAAGTGCTTGAACGTGCTCGAGAAGAATTCAAAGTTGGCGAGGACGATCGTGTCGATCTGGATCTCGTCGCACAGCTCGACGTCGACGAATTTCGGGTTGGCCGAGCACGGCGTGAGCATGTACCGGTCCTTTTTCTCGACGAGGATCGAAGACGCTCCCTTGGATTGACGCGAGGAGCGGTGAACCATGGCGGCGCATTCGAAAGCGGCATAGTTGGAGCGGTCCTTCAAGAGGACGAGCGGATCGTCGTCGCCGCCCGAACCGACGTTGGGCAGCGGTTGTAAGGGACAGGCGAGATCCGAGACACCCGAGTCGAGACCACTCTCTGCCGCTGTCGGATGCCCGTCTGTTGAGAGAGTCCTCGCCTGAGAGCCTCCTCCTCGTGGGCCACCTGCTGCGGTGCCGCCCACCTCACTTCCGTCTGCAGACGCGGCAGCATCGCCGACCACAAACAGACTCCCGACGTCGGCTGCATCTCCATCGTACATGGCTCCGTGGGCTCCGAGCGGCGCAGCTCCGACGGCGTCCTGCCGCACGCGTTGCGCAGCTTTCCGCGTCCTGCGCGCTGCTGCGCCGGCCGAGTCGAGCTGGACGACGTAGCGGTCTCGCCACTCCTGGAACGAGAGCAGTTCGGGCGCCGGAGGGATCTCGACCAGCGGGACCTCTTCGACGACGGCGGCGGCGGCTGCTGTAGCGGCGGGCTCGGGCGAGGAGGCTTCCGGACTTGCTGTCGAGAGGGTCGACTCTGTTGCGACGGCGGCGACACTCGTCGGAGTCTCGGACGAAGCGGTTGTTGGGGTTCCTATCCGTTCTGCCGTCGGTTCTATCGGTTCCACGGCTGTTTGCGCGGCTGCAGTCGTCTCTGCTGCGGCCTGCGAGGAGGATTCCGAATCGGCCGACGGCACGTCCTGCTGCTCGGCGACATCTCGACTCGCAGAGATTGCGGCGGCTGGCGTGGGATCTGACAGCTTGATTTGTGCGCTCGTGGATCCCTGCACAGTCTCTTGAGCGGTTGCTGTGGCGTGCGCAGAGTCTCGCGAGTCGAGAGCGGAGACGAGACTGGTCGAGGCAGCTGCGTCGGCTACACTCGCGCGAGCGGTAGCAGCGAGGGCATGGAGGAGTAGGAGTGCATAGTAGCCGCCATATCGCATCGCTATGGCGCTCCTTTGCGCCTTGTTTCGCGTTCGAGCACGGGGTTGAGTGACGAGTGGTGCCGCACTTTCTCTCTCTCGCTCCTCTCACTCGGACTCGCGCGAGCACAGGAGAGACGGAGAGAAAATGGCGCAGTTTGAGACGCTCTCGCCCGAGCTGGTCGAGCACGTCCTCCTGCTCGCGCTTGACGGCCCGTCTCGCTTCGTTCAGGTCGACACCCTGACCAGCCTCGGTCGCGTCAATCAGACGTGCGCCGGAGCTGCACAGCGCTTGCTCTACAAGAGCATTGTCCTCGACACTCCCACCGCAGCGCACAAGCTCCTCGAGACCCTCCGCCGCACCCCGCACCTCGCCTTGATCGTCCGTTCGCTCACGTTCAAACCGTCCGTCTTCAACTCGCACGCGAACCCGTTCACGGCCGTGCAGCAGGATGCCATCGTCCGCTTGTGCACCAACCTCGTCCACTTTGACTCGCCAAAATCCCCCGCCGCGCCGACCTCGCCGACGTCCGCCGTCTTTCCCGACTCGCTCAGGTCGCTCAACTATGTTCCGACCGCGAGCCCGGGCATGGACGCAGACGAAGACAGTGACAGCGAGGATGAGCAACAACAACAACAACAGCAAAACAACGGAGCGAGCCTGCCGCGCAAGTTGCAGCAGTTGCAAAGTCTGCCCGCCGCCCTCACGCGCTTCAAGCTCTCGTCGAGCGCCAGCGACCTGCTCAACTTTGAACCGCCCGCCAACACGCCCTTCCCGTTCGCGAACCTCGAGTCGCTCGTTCTCGACTGCCTGCACCTCACTCCCGCCGCGTTCGAGTGGATCGTCACCGGATCCGACCGCCTCCGTTCGCTGCACGTCTGGCTCGTGACCGGCATCACCGAAGAGAGCCTCGTCGACGCCCTCGCGACGCAGAACGACTACCTGCTCGAGTTTGCCTTCAAGCCCTCGCATGGCACGCTCAGGAAGTTCATCTCGCACGACCTGGTTGCGTGAGTCTTTTTCCGACTTTTTGTTTCATCGTCTCCCTTGAATCTTTTCTCACAAATGCGGTCGAATCCACGGCACAGTGAAATGTCGACTTTGGAGAAACTCACGCTCGGCAGTGGCGCCTGTGATCACACCGTCTACGCCAAGCTCCCGGCGTCGCTCACGCGCCTGTGCATCTCGGTCCCGAACGAGCACCAGGCCGCCCGCCTCGAGCCGATCGCAGACGAGTTCACGAAGCGCTTGAAGCGCGTGCAGCGCTTCGAGTTGTACAGCCACTACTACTACCCTCCGCCGGTCGACATCGACTACGGGACTCCGGCCGCGACGCCGCAGACGAGTCAGTTGCGCGAGGTGCGCCTGTCGCACCTCCGTCCCGCGACGGGACAACTCTCGCGTTTCCTGTTCCGCCTCGGCGCCAACGTCTCGACTCTGGCGTTGCACGAAGTCAACGATGCCTTTCAGAACTTGCTCCCGTACTGCCCGAACCTCAAGCGCCTCGAACTCGGACGTCCGACGCACCTGATGCCCACCTCGCCACTGTTCTCGTCCCTCCACACGACCAGCCTCGACTTTCTGCGCATCATGGTCACTGAGAGCGACGTCAGCCTCGAAGCGTTGCACGAAGCGCTCCCGCTCTTGTCGAACCTGCGCACGCTCGAGCTCATCGCGAGGTTCCCTCTGCATGCAGTCGACTCAGTCGCGTGGCACTCGGGTGGGCACTTTGATGACCTCGTTGAGGCGTGCAAGAGGCAGAACGTCCTCTTCTGCGTCAACGGCCGCGCCATCAAGACGCCCGGCGCACTGTGGAAGGCGATGTGTGCCGGTCACTCGGGCAGGGATGCGCTCTAAGAGATATGGCGCCAGAACACAGCACGCTTGAACGGAATCGATGAGGAGGACGCTGGAGTCTCTGCATATATGTCCAAGCTTCTCTACGTATATCCCCGCTTGCAATCGACTACGTGTGCTTTCACTAACAACGCGTTCTCCGGTTCTCGCCGAGAGCATAGGGTGGATCATGAACTATAAAACGCTCATGCAGGAGGCCAATCTGCCGCTCTTCTCGGCCGGTAGGAGACGTCGACTCGTCCGAGTCGCGGGTCAATGCGGACGAAAGCTCTCTTTTGACTCTCGTCATCCTTCTGCACACGCACACTTGCACCAGTGGCGGGCTGCCGACATGACTTCTGCCCAGTCGATACAGGCACCGCAAGATCCAACAACGTCATCCGAGACGCTCGCCATGGTCGACCTCGAATCCTCCGCTCCGCCTGCTATCTCCTCTCCTGCCGACTTGCCCACCAGACATACTTCAGACAAGCTTGATCGTGCCTCACATCAAGCGGACGATAAGGAAGAGCCGCCGGACGAGACGGATCCCAAGTCCGGGCCAGTCGACGTCGAACATGTCGTCGTCGAGAACGATCCACGAGAATGGAGTCGTCACCGAAAGTCGGTGGTGCTGGCGTGAGTAGTCTCCCTCCGCTCTGTATGCACGCGATAAGAGCTGACCAAGAAACGGTGCTGCTACAGGACTATCGCATTCACCGCTATTGGCGCCACTTTGACGGGATCGATCTTTTTCCCGGCGCTCGAGAGTCTACAATCCGACTTGCACACGAATGACGAGCTGGTGGCGGCGTCGGTCTCAGTGTTCATCGCTGGTCAAGGGATTTTCCCCTCGCTATGGGCGAGTCTATCGGAAGTGGCAGGTCGCAAGTATTGCTGTGAGTCGCCACTGGATCCGCGACCGTCACGATTTCGCAATGCTGACCGCCAAGCTCGCAGATCTCGCCTCGCTCTTGATCTACATCGTCGGCACGATCGTATGCTCGCAAGCGAAGACCGGCGCCGTGTTCGTCGGCATGCGCGTTCTGCAAAGCTTGGGCTCCTCGGCAGTGCTCGCGCTCGGAGCAGGAACGCTAGCCGACATGTACGATGTGCGTTCGGGTCTCGGTCTCAGTTCTTGTATTTCGCGCGAACGTATGCTGACACAGATTCACGCCGCCAGACTCACGAACGCGGGGAGAAACTCGGGATTTATTACGCCGCGCCTCTGCTCGGCCCGTCACTCGGTCCTCTACTCGGCGGAGCTATCACAAGCGCCTCGAACTGGCGCTCGACTTTCTACTTCCTCCTCGCTGTGAGTTATGTGTCCGAAATGTCGGATCTGCGCCCGTGCCCTGACCTTGAATCTGTCCGCCCCAGTACGGCGTCGTCTGTTGGATCCTCGCCCTCTTCCTTCCCGATACTTTCCGACGTGAACGCTCACTAGCTTGGCGCAAAGCGCGCGACCGAGCGCGCCATCATGCCGCCGAAAAACGTCTCAAAGCGCGGTCGGCTTTGCCCCCGAGCGGCAACGTCGCTCCGACGGCGCCTGTCCGCGCCCCGACCTTTGCGCCGATCGACAAGGTCAAGACTGCCATGTCCTTGCGGACGAATCGTGACTTTCGAGTCAAGATCCGCTTTTCCGATATCAACCCGCTCGCGGCTGTCGGTGGCGTCGTCAAGCAGCCGACGAATCTCCTCGTCTTGATTTATTCGGGATTTCTCTTTGCATCGCAATACTGCATCACCTTTACGGCATCTCGAACGTTTGCCGCCGCGCCCTACAACTATTCGCCGATCAAAGTCGGATTGGTCCTACTCTCCTTCGGGACGGGCAACGTGGTAATGCTTCCTCCTTTAACCTGACATGCGAAAGCACAAGCACTGACATCATTATCCTGCACAGCTCGGCTCGGTAGGCGGCGGTCGCTACTCCGATTACATTCTGCGGAGGATGAAGGAGCGGAATGGCGGCAAGGGCGAACCCGAAGTGCGTCTGTCACAGCAAACACGCATTGTCACGGCTTTTCTGACCCTTGCTTCCCGCGACAGATGCGCATCAAGAGCACATACGGAGCGATGGTCTTCTTGCCGCCCCTTTTTGTCGCGTACGCCTGGACCGTGCAGAAGCAGGTCTCCATCGCGGGACCCGTCGTCGTCCTCTTCTTCCTCGGCACGGCCATCATGGTCATCTACTCCTCCACTCTCGCCTTCATCGTCGACGCCAATCCGGGCCGATCGTCGAGCGCCGTCGCGTGCAACTCGCTCTTCCGAGGTGTCCTGGCGTGCGCGGCGTCGCAAGCCGCCGAACCCATCCTCGACAAGGTCGGCGGAAACGGGGCATTCTACACCGGGTGGGCGGTCATACTCCTTGTTGGACAGCTGGCGCTCGTCATCGTGGCGATCAAGGGAAAGCGCTGGCGAGCAGCCTTCGCGGTGCGGGAAGAGCAAGCAGAGGCACAAAGGCGAGAACGACGCGAGGCACGTTTGGCCAAACTCGGAGAGGGAGTACATTCATAGAGCTAGGAATATCGCGTCTAGACTCGCTGTAACGATATATCAGCATCGCCCGTCCAGGTGGTGCTCTCACCATATATGTCAGTGCTGCTGCGGCGTGAGGAAGGCTTCTTACGTGTACATCACTGCGGACAAGCACAGCGCACACGGTCGGAATGAACAAGTAACAACAGGAATAGAACGTAACCTACAACGCGGCACGACCTCAACCGCCCCCTCAACCCATCCGCCGCTGCTTGCGCGCCATCTCCTCCATCGCAATCTGCTCGACGGCACTCATCGGCGCTTTCCTCTTCTCCGACGCATTCGAGTTCGAGCCGGCACCGCCACCACTCCGAAGCGGGTTGGGCTTTTTGTTGAGAGGGTTGGACTTGAGCGGGTTCGGCTTGGCGGCGAAGGGGTTCGCCTTTGGCGTGAAACCGATGACGGGTTTCGGAGGAGGGGCGATGAAGGTCGATTTGGGAGGTGCCGCTGGAGCCGGGGTCGTCGTCGTCGTTGCTGCTGCAGTGGGTGGGGATGCAGTCTCGGTTGCGGACGGTCCCGCTTCCGCCTGCGGCGGAGACGCCGAACCAGACGGAGAAGCGTCTTTTGATGACGCCGACGTGGTGGTTCCGGCGGCGACGGGTGCCTTGAACGACAAGCTGAGGGACAGCTTTTCGCCCTCGTCACGCTTGAGCTCGTTACTGACTTCGGCCGAACCGGACGGCGCGACTTCGGCCGTCTCGTCCCCTCCAACCGAAACGCCTCCAGCCTGCTGAGCGGCCACCTCCCTCCGTCTCCGCTCGCCCTCCTCGCGCGCCCGCTCGATCTGCTCCTGGATCAACTTGCGCTGCCGCATCTCGTCATCCATGTCGCCGCGCTCCTTTTTCTGGTTCGCTTCCGCCTTGGCGAGCGCGCGCGGCGAGTTGTCGATCCATTGGATCCACCATCCCTTTTCGGTCTCGTCGACGTGGCAGACACCGGTGCGACCGAGGTGCTTGCAGAATTCGGTGAGCGAGAGGAAGCGCTGGGGTACGGAGGCAGAAGATCAGTTTTGAACGGGTGGGAACCTGCCACTGTGCGGGAAGGCAATACTCACAGTTGCGTTCATGTGGAGGTGATTCTTGTCCGTGATGTACTCTTGATAAACCTGTGCGAGCATCGTCAGTCAGAGTCATGTCATCGCTGGCGTCGAGACAAGAGACGGAGACGCACCTGATTGACGCGAACACGCTTTGTCCCCCAACTGGTGTTAGGGAGAGTGCCAGGTCAGCTTACGAATCTCAGAAGTAGGCAATGCGCCGTGTACGTACCGCCTACTGAGGAGGGCGATGAACTCTGCCTGGAACCTCGAGGTGTAGTCGGCGATGTGTTTGCCGGCCGACTCTCCGACGAGGAGCATCTGCCGGAGATGGCTCTCGGACATGGTGTGGCATTTGAAGCCGTTCTCCTGCACGATCGGGGCGAGTAATCACGTGAGTCAGCACGCGGTATAGCGAGGGCACAGCGTCGAATGAGCGGGCGGGCGGGGCTCGAGAGACGCACATCTCGACACTGCTTCTCGCAGACTTGGCAGTACCACCGGAGCTTCTGCAGTCCCCTGTGAGCGTGAACAAGATCAGTGGGCTGTACTCAACCTGCTGTCTACACCGCGGGGGCGAGAGTGGCGGAAGAGCATCCGATGGCTGCCGACTCACTTGCTCTTCATCTTGTTGGCCAGCGCCTTGGCGCTGCCTGCCTCTGCTTTCGGCATCTTGTCTGCTTGAGTATCTGGCGCTGCTCAGAGGCGAGGCGAGGCGAGTGTAGCGAGTCGAGGTCGGAAAGTCATCAGCGCCGGCGCCGAGGCGGTGCACGCATGCCCGCTCTCTATTTTACGTAAGCACAGCGTACAGTAATACGTACACCCTGAAAACCTTTCATAATCTAACAGCGGACGGGCCAGGATCTGTACTATTCTTCTTGCGGTGAGGCCGGAAAATGCTATCTCGCGGGACGTCCCCTTGTTCAAGTCCGCCTGCCACGGTTCACGAGCTCGACATACACAAGACATTCGTTAATAGCCGCAGCTATAGTCCAACAAAGCCAAGCAGGAAATAAGTAGACCTCCACCGAGTGTGCGGAGGACCACCGGCTGCGATCAACCCTCGTCCTCCGTTTCGCTCGCATTTCCGGGCGTAGGCGGGAACTGCATGCCGTGATGCGGGCGATGAGGGAAGAAGGTAGAGTACCTGCAGTGCATCAGGTCCGGATCAGCCAATTGGTCTGGACGCAACGAGCCCAAAGAAACTCAAAACAGGCACTCACCTCGAGGTCGGGTTCCCATTCTCATCCTGGTCGTCGTCATCCTCGTCCTCATCCTCGTCTTCGTCCAAGCCGCCACCGTCCTGCGAATGATGCGGCGTCGAATCGCGACTGCCCCTCCAAGCCCGACTCGGGTCCTCGTCCTCTTCCTCACTCGGCAAGCTCCCCCAACTCGTCGCCCTCGTCCGCCTCCTCCCGCTCGGCCCACCACCAGCAGTACCGACGCCAGTGCTCGATCCGACTCCCGCGTCGCCTCCACCGCCACCAGCTCCGAGAGAGATACCGTGCTTGGCCGCGCGCTTCAAGTTGCGCCACCCGCGCCGGAGGTCGACCACGACGAGGGCGTCCTTGACCGCTTGCGGGACTTCGGGCAGCGTCTCGGTCGGTTCGGCGAGTACGGGCAACCACGGCTCGGGGAGGGCGCCAAAGAGGGCCGGATGGCCGTACCGCGTAGAGCCGCCCGTGTTGAGCACGCCCGGGTACATCTCGGACAACGGCGGCTGACTATAGTCGGTGCACGGATTCTATTGACCCCGTGTTTCGGAGTGAGCATGTCTCCAGCAACGGAGTAGGAGGAGACAAGGCACGCACCTTCGCCACCGCGTAAACGCCATCGCCGCGATGCCCGTACCGTCCTCGGTTCAGGTGAGTCTGACTCTTCGTGACGGGATGACCCTTCCTGAGCTGATTGACGTCGTTCGTACCGTCTCCGTTGACAACCTCGCACGCCTGGGACAGATTTACGAATCGCGCAAGCGGTTCGTACATCTTGCCGATGTGCCAGACCGTGTAGACCGTGCCGGCGACGAGGGGGAGCATCAAGATCACAAGAAGGAACACCTTGCGGACGGTGAAGAGGCCTGCAAGGGACTACTAGTCAGTTCCCGCCGTTCTCGAAGAGTGGCGAACGAAACGCACCGAGCATGAAGACCTGGAAGATGAGCAGGCCGAGACCAACTCGATTGTACGCCAAGGGCCAGGCTTGTCCTCGCGACTCGTACGGGCGATCTGTGCGCAGGCGTTGTGGGTCAGGGTCTGCTCCATCAACCTCGTCGCGCCAAATCGAACCACTCACAGAACACAAACAGGAAGCGGTACTTGTACACAAAGTACGCCAAGCCAAAGTAGAGCATGGCAAAGGGCAGGATGAGCGGCGTAATGATCGAGTAGGTGATGCCGATGGTCCAAATGAGGAGCGCTTGAGGGTACACGACGCCGAGGTTCAAGCTTGTCGGGGCGTTCAGGGTGGCGTGGTCTATAGAAAACGCCATTGTGAGTCAGATTGGGCGAGCATCTATACGACAAGACCAATCTCCCGGAGAAAATTGATGCCACACCGAGGACTGGACCTGTGCCGACTCACCTCGAGGGGTCCGCGTCAGGCACAGCTCATAAAACATGCGCGGAATGACCGTGGCGAGTTCGAGCAGCTGCAGCGGCAAGATGGCGAGACCGGCGAGCATCACGTAGGACACGAAAAAGTTGCGCGAGTCGGGCAACGTCGTGGCGAGCTTGTCGAGCACTTTCATCGGCGATTCCGAGATGTCGCGCAACAAGGTGATGGTCGACGTCGTGATCTGATGCGAAAAGCGCCGGAATCAGGTTTCGTCTGAAGATTGCCAAGTGGAACAGTTGAGGGTACTCACAAAGACGAAGAGGGTCGTGAAGAGCAGCGAGAGGTGGTACTTCTTCAGCTGGCTCAGCTCGATCCAGCTGCGGGCCTGCAAGCCCTGGAAGACCGAGAGCGCTTCGAGGAACATCGGCAAGACGTTGTTGAAGGCGACCATGGCGAGGGAGGGCAGCGTCGTCTGCACAAAGGACCGGAGGCGCGGACTATGGAATCGGTCCGAACCCGGAGTCAACTTTGCGCCTCGTCCAGGTTAAGGATCCGGATCATTGACGAGGGGAGGACGAGAGCACATACCTCTTGCCCAAAAGCTTTGCCAATCGCGGCGCAACGTCGTGGATGGTGTCCCAACTCAGAAGCGAAGCGAGCGCCGCGACGGGTACGGACCAGACCGAAAGGAGGAGGAGCAGCGTGAGGCCGACCAAGATGTGGCGAATGAAGACGGACGTCGACGAGAGGTTGAGGTTGAACCAGTGGATGTCCCTCGGTTCCGGAGCTGGGAGACGAGAGGGTTCATCAGCACGATCAAAGAGCCAAAAACTGCCGAGGATTTTCGCAAGCCTCACCGAGTTCAGTGTGGAACTCGTTCGGCGAAGGGTAGTGCACTGTCTGAGCCGCCACCTGCGCCGCTGCCATCGTCTGAAACGTGACGAACGCGACCCCAGTCGGGCGGAACTTGCCCTTCCTCCTCCTCCTGACCGCCTCATCCGCGCGGCGGAACTGCTCCGCGTAATAGTCGAGCGCGTCGACTTTTTTGGTGAACCAATGCGGGCGGATCCGAGGTCGTTTCCGCGAGGGGTTCACGATCGACGGACGCGCGGGCGAGAGCAGACGGGCTTCGAGGTCGTCGTCCGGGTCGCGCATCTCGGTCGAATCGCCCCCGACATGGTCGTGGTCCTCCTCATCGACATCTACCAGCCGAGCGGTCGCCGGTTCTGTCGACAAAGTCGCCCCGCCATTCGCACCCGCGGCGCTCGGTCCTGCCTCGACCGGGCCGTGCAGGATCGCCTCGACCTCGAGGTCTCGCTCGTACCCAAACACGGCCTTCTTCCCTTCGACCGGTACCGGATTCCCGAGGTATTTGCTCCAAGCTTCCTCGAGGGTCGTGAGAGCCCTAGTCCGTCGCTCGAGCAGCTCCCTCATGGAGCCGATCGCGCGCGTGACCACCACGCTTTCGACCGCCAAGCCGGGCACGACCGCCGACGAGCCACTCCGCCTCTCTCCTCGCGCGTCCGCAGCGGGCGCTCTCGGCCCGAGCTGGAGACTCTCGAAATAATCGGCGAGGGCGCGTTCGGATCGAAGATGCGGCGGGAGCGAAGTGACCATGACGGTGCGCGCCGGGATCGACTGCGCGAGGCCGAGCGAGAACAGCTGGCGGAGCGGGATGTACCGTCTCCAATTGCGACGGAGAAAGATGATGGTGAGGATGGTGAAGAGGTAGGTGAAAAGGAGTTGCGCCGAGAGGTAGAGGGTCGAGCCCCGCTGGACGCGCGGCTCGTGTCCGAGGAGCGAAGGCGCGATGGCGAGATCCCGGAGGAGGATGGACGAAGTGCCGTTCGCCGGCAGAGGTGGGACTCCCTCGATCGTGCCGTTCTCGCGCCAGTTGACCGGCACGAGCAAAGTGAACGCCAGGACCGAGCAGGTCAGGAAAAAGTAGAACCCGGTCCTCAAGAATGACAAGAGCTGCGGAGGGGGGAGTCGCGCGTCAGCCTTGCAGACCACACATGCGCAGACTGGGTTCAAGCCGCGCGAGACGACGCACGACTGCGGCATCGAGTCCGACGAGTTGCAGCACGACGAACTCGGAGGTCCGTAATGTCGGCAGGACGAAACCGAAGAACGATTCATGGTCGTGCACTTCGTGCGCCGCAAATCCTGGAGGGGGAAATGGTCGCCGTCAACACAACTGAGAACCACTTTAGACCTTTGACTACCCTCGCGCGTACCTTTGAGCATCGTCCTCGGAGCGTACAGGACGCGGAAGCGCTCGTACCGCCTGAGCCAGCAGAACGTGAGGAAGCTCACGACGCCGACGGTCAACGAGAGCGTGAGCTGAGTGCTGAACCATGGTCCCCTTTGTACATGACCGTATTGGCGTGCACAGACGAGGATGAAGAAGACACGAGTGGGGAGACCGCAGCGCTGGGTCAGTTTGACGGCTCTCTCTTGAACGAGGCAAGACCATTGGTAGCCGCTACGCACTTGTACTTTTCGAGCTGACCGGTCGGCAGACCTGCACGGGCAATGCGTCAACGTGAACCAGCTGGATGACCGCATCGTCGGGCGAGTGGAGCGACGACTGTCATGAGGAGTGGCCAGGGACTGACCTGGATTCTGCGGGTCAGAGTCGACCAGCGTATACAGGTAGCCGTCCATACCGGCTCGCCTGCTCTGCCTGTCACGCTCTGGTCAAAGGTGCGAGTCGGAGATCGTCTCGTCCTGGCGCCACTTTTCTTTTTTCGTACACGGTTCTGGTAGCTCCGATATCCTGCCGTGGCATCCCTTATATATGACAGCAGCAGAATAGGGGAGCACGGGAGAGCAGGAACGAATCCGTGACCGTTTTGTGAAAAAAACAAATGGCAACAACAGCTACGCGCAAAATACACCTGTCCGAGAACTGAAGGAACGACGCCGCACATAGATCACATCTCTCTCGGTGGCTCACGGCTCTCAAAGTATGGCCGCGCCGGCAACCCCGCCTTGTATGGATCGATCTTGGCCGTCGCGCCGACGCCACCGCTGCCGGACGGCTCTGCTGGCGCGGCACCGGGCGTCGAGTCTCGAGAGCTGGGGTTGCTGTTCGGGTTCGATTGGCGCATGGCGGCGAGTTTCGCTTCGAGGGCGGCAATCTTGCGGTTCACCGGGCTGGGGTGGCGGTGGCGTGCGGTCAAGAGTCAGCGCCTTGTCCTGACTGCCCGCCCGCCCGGACTTGGCTTCCCTTCCGCAAAAGACTGGAGAGCTTGTGTTAGACTCACGCAGTTGCCACGCCGGAGCCTTTGAGCAACGAGATGGCGGTCGGCCTGCTCGCTTCACTCGGAGCAGGTCCTCGCGGTTTCCACGTGCGCGAGCTCGACGATTCTTGTTGCTGCTGCTGATGCGAGGCGGAGGGCGCGAACAGCGTGAAAAAGAAGTTAGAAAGAGCAGTTCTCTTTCGTTTGCAAGGGTTCTGCTTTGGCGGTCACCTGCTCCGACGCGAACGAGACGACCATTTTCCTGCCGCGCAAGAGTTTGTCCGAGAGGGCGGCTAGGGCTCGGTTGGCTTCCTGGGCGAGAAGGGTGCGGTGCGGGTAGCGCTACACGTCGTCAGTCTTCACGGCGCTCTGTACTCCCGCGTGCGAGGCGGACGGACCTGGTTGGTGTCATACTCGACAAAGGCGTAACCCCGCGGTTTCCCCTTTTGGGGACCGGCCTTGTGGAAGAGGTAGTCGAGCTTTGTGATCTTGCCATAGCGTGCGCATGTCTGCATCAAGGCGTACCTGTTTATGCGGGAACGAGGTCAGTTCCGGGTCAAGGTCATTCATTCCGCGAGAAAGACCACTTGCTCGTCGACGCTGGTTGCGAGGTTGCCGACATAGAGGCGCTTCTCGCTCTTGACCTGCGAGCTCATCAGTTTCACTAATCGTGTGTGTTCCGGTGAATTGGCCGAGGTCGAGAGAAAGCGCCGACGTTTCTCTTCCTCCGACTCTTTGAGCACTCAAAAGTCCGCGGTCTAGACGAGCGGGGTCATCGTCCGAAGAGTGAGGGAATCGGCGGGCGAGTACAGTACATTGTCCACCCCTGGTCACAGGTCTGCGCCCCGACTGACCCGTCTCTCTGGCAGCACTGCAGGCCGCTGCAAACGATGCATGCATCTCGACTGGGCTTGCGCGCGCTGCCGCTCAACGTCCAGAGCTTGATCCTGTCATTCCTGCCCGCCCTGCGCCCGCCTGGACCAGGACCGAGAGGAGCAGCGCGCTTCTCGTCGAGCGTCTCGCTCCTCGACAACGTCAACCTTGGCAAACCTGCCACGACGACCGCCTTCTTTGCTCAGGCGACGAGCCCAAGTCTAGAGCCGGAGGAGGAGCACGGCTCGGTGTTTGAAGTCGACTCGGACGAGTACAATCGCGTGCCGCTCTCGAAACTCGACCTCGCGATCACCGCGACGCCCCGGACGCCAGGCGACTCTCTGCTCTCCCTGCTCGCGAGTCGCTCCTACGACGAGGCGCACAAACTTCTCGCCGAACTAAGGGCGTCGGGCCAGACCATTGAGCCTCGATACGGTTTTGCGCGCGAGGCGGAACGCGCCGTTGCTCGGGGAGGGGACCCGGACTGGATCGAGTGGTGGGAACTCGCACCGGGAGTCACAGACTCGGTTCACGTCGATGTGCAGAACCTCCGGACTGAAGACGCGTTGATGACCCGCCGCGCGACCCGCATCGCGAACCGTCTCTTCCAGTCGGTAGCCGCCGCCACCACGGTCGAAGCTTCGGCCTCGAACGAGCCCGTCGACTATGCTCTCCTCGAACGCTTCGCCACGATACTCTGCCGCCAAGGTCACACCCGGGTCGTCGCAGAGCACGTACTCGTCCGCCTCGCGACATATGCCCCGCCAGAGTGTGCAGACCGGATCTGGACCGCCGCGCTGTCTCGCCACGTCGCCGAACACGGCAGCGCCTCGTTTCGCGTCTCGGGACCTTACCTCGGTTACCGGACTCGTCCGGTCCGCGCGGCCGAATCGCGCGTCGGTGCCGCCGAGCGGAAACGGCGCGAAGCCCACCGACTCGAGAGCAGGACCGAATCGACCCTGCTGTGGTACCTGAATCGACAACGCGAAGCGTACCGATCACTCGTCCGCGCGAGGGGTCGCATGGTCTTGGCGCAGGCCCACCTGGGCCGGCACGACCTCGCCGTCGCCCTGATCGAGGAGCAGCACCAAGTCGTCGACGGCGCGCGGATCAAGCTCTCGAACGAGACCTACCTGTCCCTCTTGCGCATCCTGGCCGCCGCGAACGCCTTTCCGCTCTTTGAACGGACCCTCGAGGTCTTGTACTCGCACCAGCGGAGGCTGCTCCGAGTCCCGGCGTCACACCGAGCGGGAGTCCAGATGCCCTACTTTGTTCGGGCCGCCAGCACCTTCCAGCACGAACCGGAACCCACCCCGGTCGAAGCGTTCTCGACCTTCCGGTACCAGCACGTCGTCAGCACGATCGAGGAAGGCGAAGAATCGCTCTTCGAGGAGGCGGACGAGGCTCGGGCATCATCGGACGGGATTAGCTTTGACGAGGACTCGGCGGCTGGGCGCGCGGCGACTCGAACAGGACGGCGACGCAGTCGCGAGCTGGTCTCGCTCGTTTCGGAAGGTCGCCTCGCCGACGCGACGCACCTCGTCGGCCGGGTTCTCCTCGGTGGACCGCTTCCCTCGTCCAACGCCCTCGCTTCCTACCTCGACGCCGCACGCATCGAAGCCGCGTCATCAGAACGGGTCGGTCGCGCACTGCACGTACTCGAATGTCAAGCCTGGAAGCGGAGCGAGCGCCGTGCCTGGTGGTCCACCGCCGAGATGCTCGCGGCCGTCAAGCAAGGACGCTACCGCGACGCATCCGTCGCCTACAAGCAAACTTTTGCGATCGCTGCGCTGTCAAGGTCGGCGCGGCGAGCCGTCTGGCTGGCGACTCGCCGGATGGCGGCGGCGGCAAGGCCCGCGTCGACAGCGGGGGAGGACTCTTCTACGACGGACCTGCTGCTTGTCCCGAGCCCGTACACGGTCTCGATCTTGTTGCAAGCCCTTGTGCCGCACCTCCGTGCTGTAGCCGAACAGGACGAACGGGACGCACGACCGGGCGCTCTCGACTCGGCGGATCGCCTGATCGACGAAATCTACACCGAAGTCGTCGCCGCGAACGAGCTCAAACTGTGGTCGTCCGGTAGCGCTGCTGCCGGCCACGGGGAACAGGCCCCCAGCACGACGATGGGGTCCTCCAACCTCGACCCCTACACCTTCATCCCCTTCTTGCGCGACCGCCTCGCAACGCACGCGCCAGCACCCGCGTTGCTGCAAATCCTCGCAGACATGTCTCGCCACGGGATCCAGCCGCAAGCGCCGCACTATGCCATCGTGTTGCACGCGTTCGCCAAGCAAGGTGGGAAAGTTCCGCCGGGCAGCCGGATCGAAGCGCAACGAGCCGTCACTGCCGATCTTGCGCACGTGCTCTCGCTCTTTGAAGGCGCTGCCGCCCGCAACGGTCGCCAGTCCCTGTTCGAGTCGACCCGCGCATCACCGTCCGTACGCGCTCTCACGACGGACGACGACCGTCGCCTCCTCCTTCCGACCGAACCTCTCTCCTTGCACGCCTACACGGGCGTCCTGCGCGGGTTGCGCGAGCGAGGCGCGTCTGCGATCGCGGGTGAGATCATAGCTCGACTGGCCGAGACGCGGAGTGCAGAGATGGTGCGCTGGATCGAGGAGGATGAGCAGTTCCGAGACGAGATGAGGAGGCTCAAACGCGAGGGGGGTCTATAGACATATTGAAACGCACGCGTTTTCCCCGCGGCCAACAGCTACTGGATGCTACCACGAAGGCACTGAAGAGCTCTCAGGGCGCTATGGCGCTCCGCTGGCGCAAAGGAAATCAAGCTCTTTTGTGCAGGCGACGCGACGCGAGCAAAGAACGCGTCGCAGCTTCCTCTTTCGCCGCCCTTTTCGCCTCTGAGTCCCGTCCCGCCGTTGCTGCAGAGAGCGCTGGACGCCGCTGCCGAGCACTAGAAGCGAACACAGACTTGTACTGCGACGACAGAAAGTCTCCCCACGCCTCGTACCGCCGTCGCCGCAACCTCGCACTTGTCCGAACAAGCTCCTCGCACGATGGTATGTCTCCGCGCGTAGATACCGCTGCCCAGTGGAATGAAGTGACTGACCCCCGTGCACGCACACAGGCACCTCCCGGCTCTGCTCAGAAGCGCCCGCGTTCGCCGTCGCCGAACCGTCGCGGTCCGGCTGCTGCCCCTTCGTCTGATGGCCCGGCACCGACCCCAGACGCCCAGCCAGTCTCGACTCCGGCAGGGTCTCTGCCCGGCAGTTCGCCGCCGCCGGCGACGAGTGACTTTGAAGACGAGGACATCTACGGACTCGCGGATGGAGATCTCGACGACGCTGAGGAGGAGGAAGGCGAGGACCTGTTTGACGACGATATGCTCAAGTGAGTTGGCGTGAATGGAGGTCTACGGAATCCCACGCAGTGTTGACTCAACCTGGGTCCGCAGCGATTACATCGAGAACCGCAAACTCGACGTGTACGACAAGGGCGACCTGAACGACGACGAGCAATTCTCCGACGACCCCGATGCGCGTCGCGCAGCTGAAGACCGCATGGACCGACGCGACCGCCGCGTCGCACGTGCAGCGGGTGCAGCGGGGGACCGGCGAAAGGCCCGGATGCCCAAGTTCCTCGCGAGCGACGAGGAAGACTCGGAGGACGAGGGTCAGCTGCTCGGACGCAGGAGGGTCAGGCGATTGTACGACGAGCCGTACGGCGATGACGATGCGGGCTATGATGAGGTTCGTCGAAGTCACACGAGAACACTTGGTTGGGATTACGCGATTTGACCATTCCACAAGCGAACCCCGCAGGAGATGCCCATCGAGCAATTGTCCGACATCCGTGCCGACTCGCTCGCGCAGTGGATCGACGAGCCCCGGACGCGCCGGACCATCATGCGCGAGTTCAAGAACTTCTTGCTGACCTATACCGACGACAACAACGAGTCGGTGTACGGTTCTCGCATCACTCAGCTCGGTCAACGTGGGTTTCCACTTTCTGGCCCAAAGTACAGCCGACGCGCGAGACTGACGTGCTCCC
The DNA here is from genome assembly GCA_023628275.1 of Rhodotorula sp. M30-05A-2. NCBI lineage: Eukaryota > Fungi > Basidiomycota > Microbotryomycetes > Sporidiobolales > Sporidiobolaceae > Rhodotorula > Rhodotorula sp. M30-05A-2. The sequence continues at coordinate 38,133 of JAMALC010000039.1, read as the reverse complement.
CACTGCAGTCAACTCCGAATCGCTCGAGGTCTCATTCCTGCACTTGTCCGACTCGAAGGCGATCCTCGCCTACTTCCTCGCCAACTCTCCTGCGGCGATGCTCCCCATCTTTGACGAGGTCGCGCTCGACGTTATCCTCCTTGCTTTCCCGCACTACACTCGCATCCACGCCGAAGTCCACGTCCGCATCACCGAACTGCCGACTTCTTACACCCTCCGCGATCTGCGTCAGTCGCATCTCGACGCCCTCGTTCGCGTCAGCGGTGTCGTCACTCGCCGCTCGGGAGTCTTCCCGCAGCTCAAGTACGTCAAGTTCGACTGCGGCAAGTGCGGAGAAGTGCTCGGGCCCTTTTTCCAGGACGCGGCGAGCGAGATCCGGATCAGCTTCTGCAGCGCTTGCAACGGCAAAGGCCCCTTCACGGTCAACTCGGAACAGGTCGGTACTTTCCAAGTCAGGTGTGACCGATCCGTTGACGCTTACACGGACTGACCCGCCTCCACACCCTCAGACTGTCTACCGGAATTACCAGAAGCTCACGCTTCAAGAGTCGCCCGGCTCGGTTCCGGCCGGTCGCCTGCCTCGCCACCGGGAAGTCATCCTCCTGTGGGACTTGATCGACTCGGCCAAACCGGGAGACGAGATCGAAGTCACTGGCATCTACCGCAACAACTTTGACACGTCGCTTAACGTCAAGAACGGCTTCCCCGTCTTTTCGACCGTGCTCGAGGCGAACCACGTCAACAAGAAGGAGGACCTGTTTGCCTCGTTCCGCCTGACCGAAGAGGACGAGCACGCAATCCGGGAGCTCGCGCGAGACGAGCGGATCGGCAAGCGGATCATCAAGTCTATGGCGCCGTCCATCTATGGTCACGACGACATCAAGACGGCGATCGCCCTCTCCCTCTTCGGAGGAGTGCCAAAGGACATCAACCGCAAGCACCGCATCCGTGGCGACATCAACGTCCTCCTACTCGGAGATCCCGGTACCGCCAAGTCGCAGGTGCTCAAGTACGTCGAGAAGACTGCGAACCGCGCCGTCTTTGCGACGGGACAAGGTGCCAGTGCGGTCGGTCTGACGGCCAGCGTCCGCAAGGACCCCGTCACCCGCGAGTGGGGTCTCGAAGGTGGTGCACTCGTCCTGGCCGACAAGGGCGTCTGCTTGATCGACGAGTTTGACAAGATGAACGACGCGGATCGGTACGTTCCTTTTGCTGTTGACCTGCAGGACTGTCGACGCCGCTTGCTAAACGTCGTCGTGCCCACAGAACTTCGATCCACGAAGCGATGGAACAGCAGAGTATCTCCATCTCGAAAGCCGGAATCGTTACGACTTTGCAGGCTCGCTGTGCCATCATTGCCGCCGCGAATCCTATCCGCGGACGGTACAACCCGACCATCCCCTTCAGCCAGAACGTCGAACTCACCGAGCCGATCCTGTCCCGTTTCGACATCCTTTGCGTGGTCAAGGACGAAGCCGACCCCAGCATCGACGAGATGCTCGCCAACTTTGTCGTCGGCAGCCACCTCCGGTCGCATCCCAACTTTGATGCCGAGGTCGACGAGGTCAACGCGACCGGCTTGATCGACGCAGACGTACGCTTTCCTCACAATCGGCAGCGCTCGGGAGTCTGACTGACCTGTGTGTTGACCTTACTCCGCAGCTGATCCCGCAAGACCTCCTCCGCAAGTACATCCAGTACGCACGAGACCGCGTCAAGCCGCAGCTGCACATGATGGACCAGGAAAAGATCTCGCGCTTGTACGCCGAACTCCGGCGCGAGTCGATCTCGACCGGGTCGTTCCCGATCACGGTCCGTCACCTCGAATCCATTATTCGCATGTCGGAGGCGAGCGCAAAAATGCACCTCCGCGAGTTTGTCCGGTCCGACGACATCGACCTCGCCATCCAGGTGACGGTCGGCAGCTTTGTCTCGGCGCAAAAGTCGAGCGTGCGCAAGCAACTCCAGCGCGGTTTCCGCAAGTACCTGCGAGTCGCCAAGGACGACGAGGAGGTTCTCGCGTTCCTCCTCGGCCATCTCGTCAAGGACCGTGCCCGCTTCCTCATGTCGAAGAGCGGCCGCAACGAGATGCCGGATTCGGTCACGATCAAGGTCGACGAACTCGCCAAAAAGGCCGCCGAGATCGAAGTGCACGACATCCAGCCGTTCCTGCGCTCGGCGCTGTTCAACAAAGTGCTCAGGTACGAGCACCGCGGCGACCAGATTTTCAAGTCGTTTGTGTAGATTATGAGGCTTCCGGCGGTGCGTTGTCTGTTGTAGCATGTTGTCGACTCTCCTTGGGTGTAACCGCGTACTCGTTAGTGAATCGAAAAAGGCGGGGCGCTGTTACAAGTTCTTCTTAAGCATAGACAGTACGACAGGTGGGATATCTTTACGGCACGGCAATTCAGAAGCGAGATAGTGAAGGGGGGTCAGGCCGAGGACTCTTTGAAGTGCAGTTGCTCATCAATCTCGCCTAGGCGTTTCTTCCAGGTTTCGACTTCGGCGAGCTTCTCCTGCAAAGATTGAATCTCTCTCTGGAAGGAGACCGAGCTGCTCAAACAAGCAGATTAGTGCTCTGCTGTTCAGGTTCCGGGAAGATCGTACCAAACTCACTGCTCTGCCTCGCCGATTTGGCTCAGCTGCCATTGTCCCTCAATGCCAGTAAGGCGCAGCAAGTACATGTGATGCTGATACAAGCTCGGGCGGTGCGAGATGGTGATCAGGGCTGCAAGGTCAGGTTTGGTCAGCTTTGGCAGGGAGGATCACACGCCGCAACAAACGTACTGATTCCGAGGTCCTTGGCGTGTTGGTACATCGACCCTTCAACATCCGTCGAGACCGCCGAGGTACACTCGTCGAGCACGCCATACTTTGGCAGGTGGTAAAAGAGGCGAGCCATTCCCATCTAGCGACGAACGAAAGTCAGTTCGCTCTTCGAGTCTAGAACCCCTACTGCCCCGGGGGATGCACTCACCCTTTGCTTCTCGCCGCCGGACAGGATGTCCTTCCACTCTTTGCGTACGTCGTAGCCTGGAGAGTGCATGCGCAGTACATCAGCGTTTCTGGAGAAACGTGCTCGCGCTCAAATCGCCGGCAACTCACCGCCTTCGCGCTCAGGCAAGTAGGCCAGGTGAACCTTGCGCAGGATCTCCAGCAGGTCCTCGTCCGTCTTGCCCGATTTGACAAAGTCGGGGTACGAGTGCGGATAGATAATCCTGTGATGCGCGTGTTCGTCGTGAGCACGTTTTCCGAAACGGAGCCGGGGTCAACTCGTCAACGTACTGATCACGCAAGCTTCCGCTCGAGAGGTACGGCCTCTGCGGCAGGAACATGATGTTCGAGTCGTCCGGTCGCGAGACAAACCCTTCCCACACCGGCCAGAGACCGGCGAGGACCCGAGCGATCGCCGTCTTGCCCGAGCCGTTCCCTCCGGTAATCAGCAGGTGCTCGCCCGGCTTGATCTTGACACTGAGTTGTTTGACGAGCTCCTCGCCGCCGCGTGCAACTCCGGGGGCCGGAGCCACAATCGGAACCTTGTCGAACACGACCCCTTGTTCGGGCGGAGCCGAGTCGACCAGCTTTCCGTTCAGGGTCCCCAAGTCATAGAACGGAGCATCCGCTGGCAGGTCGAGCGGGCGAGGCATCGACGCATAGGACGACACCGACAGGTCGTGTAGCGTCGAGAGGAGCGTGTACACTCGCGAGGTGGAACCGGCCAATTCGGACAAGTCTTTCCAGGACAGCATGAGTCGGCCGCCGGCATCGGCAAGCGAAAGAAGCAGTCGGCGGTTCGAGATGTAGTCTGTCGGGACTCTGCGTCAGCGACCTTGCGTTTTCCTTTGGCCCGGATAGGTCGCCTTACTCTCGGTCCGCTGCGGGATGGAAAGTCCGTCCTGCTTCTTGCCGAGAGTCGGGATCGCAATCAGGCAGTAACCGACAGCCGACCACAGGTACTTGACCACAAAGTCCTCGGTCTGCGACGTCGTAGCATCCTCGTCAGTTTTTTCTCGCCACCTCTCGCCGCGTTCAAAAAAGCTAGACGTCGAACGCAAACTCACCATTCCGTACACAATCCGAATCTGCGGCCTCGTTCTGATCAGTTTTCTGTTCCAAGCAGTTCTTCCGAGACTGTCCAAGCGCACCTTGAAGATCGAGTTGACATGCTTGATCAGGCGCAAGTAGGCCCGCGTGAGGATGTCTTTTTCGATGGGACCGCCTCCGTAGAACCTGCATGACGCGCAGTCTCAGTACTGAGCAACGAGCTTGTCTCGGTTCGTCTCCCGGAACAACGTACGCGACCTCCTCGGAGTTGATAATCAGCCTCGAGTGCGCCGCCCGGAAGTCGCCTTCAAGTTTCGCCTCGACCGCAGCCAGTTTGCCGAACGCCGGCGTCACTTTTCGCAGGATCCAGGCCGTGGCGAAATAAGAGGCAAAGAGGCCAAGCGAGCCTTTGCCGCCGAGTGAGCGTCCGAGCTGAATGTTGAACAGGATGAGGTCGAGGACCGGCTTGGAGACGTTCGAGCTGGGGCGCGGTGATCGGCCGTTAGCAAGCGCAAGCACTGAGCAGTATAGCAACTTACTAAAGAGCCGACAGAGTCTCGCAGAAGCGATTGATATCGGTCGTGACAAACTGATCCGCGCCGTTGGCGCCGATCCGCGCATCGAGGTTCACAACTTTGTAGAACGTATTGCTCTTGTCGAGGTACAAGTCGTGGACGTAGCGAGTCAGGCGAGTCCGGAACGAGATGGCCAGCTTGGACTGGAGGAAGCGGATCATGGCGTTCGTGTAGACGGAGGGGATCGCGAGGAGGTACCAATACACGAGACCTCGAAGGAAACCCTTGCCGTTCGCCGAGACCTGTCCGACGTGTAAAGGCGAAAGTGGGTCAGCTCCGTGCTTGGAGAGGCTTGTCGCAGGCGAGCAAAGACTGACGAGATCTCCGACGAGCTTGCCGTCGAGCTGGGCGACGAGGAGACTGAGGTAGGTGCGCAAGAGGAGGAAACTCGTGTGGGCTCCAATGAGCCACACTTCTTTGCTCGTCGCGCGCGGGACAATGATGCGCCAGATGGCCGCGAGTTGGCGGAAGAATTCCTTGTTGACGCCGACGCGTTGCGCCGCCGCATTCGCCGACGCTGCGACCGACTCTCCGGCTCTCCGAGCTGCGGCAACGGCGGGTCCGGCAGCGGCTGCGCGACGAAACAGCGGCCGGTGCGCGGCAAAGGTGGTGGCTTTCGTCGGCCGGATCGTGACTTTCGAGACCCGTCCGCGGTTCGGGACGAGCAACTCGCGCGCTCCGCCCGGCAAGGGGTTGTACAAGTCGCGCTGGGCGAGTTCGATCTGCGGAGTCGTGAGCAACTGCTGGTTCCGTCTGTCGGCGGCTTCTTGCGCGGCCGAGACGACCTTGCGTCGCAAGTAGACGAGGGCGAGCAACGTCGCGGCGACGGCGGCTGCTCCGCTGCCGCTTTCGAGGTTGGCCCTCAGCGAGCGGCTCTGCGCCAGCTTTGACTGGGCGGGCGCCATCGCTGTGCAGTGCGGAGTCAGCTCGAGTCGAGTCGAGTTGGCGGCCCTTTCACGCTCAAGTCAAGCGATGACGGCTTGGCTCGGCAATTCAAGCCAGGTCGATAGAGGCTGGCAGGCTTTTTGGTGTGGTCCTGCAGCCTTGAGGGACGTACGTGGCTTGCCTCAACCTCTGCCGGAGTCTCGGCGGTGTGGTGAAAGACGATGTGCAGGTGGGGCTCTCGTACGCGTGACGACCTGACTCGGACAATTGAATGCACTCTCGTCTCTCCTCCTTATTCCGCTTGTTTTCGTGGTGATCGTGAACCCCAAGAGCGTGTAAGTCTACGCCTGCTGCTGCTGCTGCTGGGCCGCCATCCGCATCCTCCTCCCCATCTCGATCCCTTCCTCCTGATCCCGAATCAAAGTCCGCAACATCGCCGCCATCTCGCCCCCCTTCATCCCCGGCCGCACTCCCTCGCCTTGACTCCCGTCCCCAAACGCCACCTCGACTTGCTTCAACGCCGCGACGAGCGCCTGAACGTCCGCCCCGCGTCGGTCCGTCGCCATCCAGTACTGCATCTCTTGCTCCGGATGCGCTGGATCAGACGCCGGCGGAGTCGTCAACAGGCGAGCGTGCGTCGTCAGCAAGAGCGCGAGGACTGGATGCCCGCTCGGGAAGAGGGCGCGCGCGCCGCGGAGGGCGACAGACGAAGTGGCGAGAGCCGCTTCGAACTGGTGAGCGTGCAACTGGACGGTGAGCAGGAGTTGCAAGGCCGAATAGAGCGGGTAGGCGGATGGTGCCAGGGCGGGACTGGGACTCAAAGACGTCGTCAAGGCCGAGATGAGGTTCGAGAGGTGCAGCGCGGCCAGGCGCGGGTCTGCGAATCACGATCGGGGAAACTTCGGGTCAGTCGACACGCGCGCGCGCGCGAGAGAGAGAGAGAGAGAGTCTGATTGTAAGTACCGGTGTATTGCGCCTTTTCCGCATCCATGTATGCCTTCTTGGCCGCTTCGATTGCCGGATGCACGTCCCTGTACGGTGCGCTGGTTCCGCACCTTGGACAAGTCACCGTTTCAAGCTTCAATCCCAAGGCTGATGGGCAAAAGGTGATAGACATCAGCCGCCAGCTTCTTTCAACTTGTATGCGCCCTGCTGGAGATCCGTCGACTGACCTGGGATGGCGATCAAGCCTTCGCAGCTAGACTCGGCCGCAGCCGGGCACACCATCGCTTCCCTCGGATCGACTCGTGCCGAGTCGCTGCACCCCGCGCAGTGACAAACAAACTTGTACCGTTCCTGCAACTCTTTCTGTCGCTCCTCGCGAGGGAGGGACAAGTCGACGTACGAAGTGACGACTTCTTCCCCGCGTTCGAGGTCGCGCAACGCGACGACGGCCATATATCTGGAGGTCGACGACGACGGGGTGCTCTTCGGGAAAGAAGGAAACACGACGACGGCGTTGGGGACGCAAGAGTGGTTGATCAAGGCGGTGACGGGCGAGATCGAAACGCCAATGTTGGACAAGTCGGTCGGGCAGGTGAGCGCGAACGAGTTCGAGACAAACTGGGCGGGGCGGATCTTTCATCAGTACGAACCCGTTGTTGAGAGGCGCGCGTGCGTGTGTGCGGGACTCACGCGCGAGCAGAGGTCGATGACGGCTGCCCCGTCCGGACAAGACTGCGCGAGCGTGTCCTGGCCGACGTAAGCGGACAACGAGACCGAGAGCTGGAAGAAGCGCTCCTGCTCCTCGGCGGTCGAGTTTGAGCGATCTGCGAGAGAAATCGGGGACATTCTTCTCAGCTGACGAAAATTGGGCGGGACGGGGGACATTCGCTCACGCGATTCTAACGACTCGACTTGTTGCCACTGAGGCGCGAAAGCGATTGTGTATTAGCGGGCCGCCAACAATACGACGATTAAAGGCTTTGCTGACCACGTCTTTTCCAGCTGCGAGCTGAGCCGACCAGAGTAACCGAGCGAGCGCTCGTAACGGCGCGTCCGGCAGGAGATGCTTCGACCCGCTCTCCTTGCGCCGCTTGATCGCAGCTCGGATGGCGGCGCATTCCTTCTTGTGGATCGGCCAGTCTGAGGTTTGACAGGCCTGCCCTGGGCGAGAGTCCAGGTCAACGAGAGCGCGCGGAGAGCAAACAGAGAGAGGGAGATCTGTAATGGTACCGATGAGCAATACTGGAGTGTGTGGCAAAGGGAGCACTGCAGTAGCTTTGGCGAGTGTGAGTCGTCAAAGTCGTCTCCGGAGCGGAAGCAGTGGCTGCAGCGTTGCGGCAAGTTGCGAGCGTCGAGGACCGAGACGAGCGGAGCCGTCGCGAGCAGCGTGGTTCCTGCTTTGGCTCCGTTTGGTGCGACGAGTCCGCGTCCGCGTCCGGGGATGTGCTCGACTGCGAGCGTCGGCGGGAGAGCGTTCGAGATCCAGCTGTCGAGTCGTTCGCGTCGTGGTGGTGGTGGTGCCGGAGTTGCTGTGCGGTCCTTGGCGGCTCTGCGTTGCTTCAGCTGCGCCCAGTCTCCCGCCATCCTCTCGAGTCGGGTCGATGTACTGTAATGGCTCAAGTCAAGCAGCGATTTCACGTCGCTCAGGCTCTGTCTCTCTCCACTCCTCAACTCTCCCAGGTACATACAGGGACCCAGCCTAGCCATAGTCATGTCTACTCCGGAACAGGTCGCGCAGAACTACTCGTTCTCCGGGACGTTGACAAAGTACAAGGGCACGGCTCACTCGCTCGGAGGCCTCGAAACCCAATTCAACGTCTTCCTCCCCGAGCAGGCACTCGGAGGAGAAAAGGTCCCGTGAGTGGTGCAGGGCTCTATCTTGCTTGCGCCTCTCTCGGCCCGCTACCTTGCTCGCGGCGACTCGCTCGCCATGGATGATGCGGTCATCCATCGCATCATCATGTGGGGGCGGAACTACACACACGCACGACAGCTACAGTCGCCCAGAAACGAGACGAGCAGCAGAGTAGGCGATATACAAGGTACGTCCTCCTAAGAACCCAGCTCCTACCCGTCGCGTAGGCGCACTCGGGCTGCCCCTCTCGTCTTGCTGCCTCCTCCGGCGCTCGGCTAAACCATTCTCGCTGACCCCCTATTCGCCCTCCAGGACTCGCACGCAGAGCGGACGCAAGCACCTACTACAGTATCAGGAAGAGCCTCCGCTGACCCGAATCGCGTCTCGGCTGCGTTGTGCGGCCACACAGCGTGCTCTACTACCTCGCCGGCTTGACTTGCAACGAAGACACGGCGTGCGCCCGCTCTCTCTTGCAAATATCTCCACCGCTTGAGTGCTCACTCATACCACGCGCGCGCCCACAGACCCTGGAAGGGCGGCTTCATTCGGGATGCCGCCGCTGAAGGTAAGCACGAAACGGACGTACCGAGCTCCTAAAGGAAGGAAGCCCCTGACAACTCGTGCCCTTCACGCCCAGGTATCGCGCTCGTCTTCCCCGACACGTCTCCCCGCGGCGCAAAGATCGAGGATGAGGACAAGGACTGGGACTTTGGTAAGTCGCCCCCGAGCTGTTTCCTCTCTCTCTCTTGACTTGGGCAAACCGCTTGATCTCAATGGACTCTTTTTTTGTGACGATGCAGGAACCGGCGCCGGCTTCTACCTCAATGCGACCAAGGAGCCGTGGAAGAAGCACTACAACATGTAAGCACTGTTTGCTTCTGAGCTCTCTCGTTCGCGGGCTGGCGACTCACTCACGCCCGCCGCCGACGTCGTCAGGTACGACTTTGTCACCTCCGAGCTTCCGCAGCTGCTCGAGAAGCTCTCTCTCCCGCTCGACCTCTCGCGGTCTTCCATCTTTGGTCACTCGATGGGCGGTCACGGCGCCCTGACCCTGTACCTCAAATCAATCCTCTCGTCCTCTTCGGCAACGGCGGCGACCAAGTACCTCTCGGCTTCGGCCTTTGCTCCGATCGCGAACCCGACTCAGTGCCCGTGGGGAGAAAAGGCCTTTGGGGGTTACTTGAACGGCGGCGTCGAGGAGGGCAAGGAGTACGACGCGACCGAGTTGATCAAGCAGGCCAAGGGCAAGGACCTCAAGATCTTGATCGACGTCGGGACGGGTGACAACTTTTACAAGCAAAAGCAGCGTGAGTTGGCCCCCGGGTGGTCGGCAGTCCTGTCTCTTCTCTTTGACTCCACACCTCTGCCCACCGTGCTGACCGAGACGGCTCCTCCTCCCCTCCCTCCCTCGCTTCGTCCCCCTCCTGTCCTGCGTACATGTGTTCGTGGGAAAACTCTTCAATTCCCAGTCTTGCCGGAAAACTTTATCGCCGCGCGCGACGCCGCCGGCTTCTCGGACAAGGACGTCTCAGTCTCGCTGCACGAGCACTACGACCACAGCTACTACTTTATCTCGACGTTCGCACCGGGTGAGTGCCCAGTGCCAGAAACGTTCCTCCTCAGACTCTTAGAGTCTCCTCCACCGGCGAAAGCAGAGAGTGACTGACTGATCTCTGTGCAATGCGGCGCCTCTTCTCACTCGCAGCGCACGTCAAGTTCCACGCTCAGATCCTCAAGGGCGCGTCGGGCAAACTTTAGATACATACGTGACTAGACGAGCGAATTCATACAGGATGAGTTCTTTGGCTCGAGGCCGGCGGCTCGGTTCGGTTCGGGACTACGCGGCGGATGTAGAGCGCGTCTTTGAAACCCTCTCCCTGGCTCTTCCGCTCTCCCTGGAAAGCTGACGGTTGCACTCTGAGAAAGAAGAGAAACTCTTTGTTGTGACTGACATTGACTACGAGATTAGGTAGAGGAGGAGAGGGAAAACGAGATCGAGTTGGTGACGACGACAAGGAGAGAGAAGAACAGATTCTGGTTGGGATGGAAATTTTGGACCGGTGCTGGCACAAGCAGAGTGAGTAATATGTACGAAAGCGTGGTATCAGAGATTGTTCTGGGTAAAGAAAGTGGGAGATGATCCGTCAGAAGCCAGGGAGGACAAGTTACATTTGGGTTGGTGTATAGACATGGAGCCGAAGAGGAGGGTATGACAGATGTCGGGAAGGGAAGAGGTGAAGAGTGAAAGGCGAAAGAGAGAGATTCTATCTATAGACGGAAAAGAAGGAATGGCAGGTACTTTTCGTCGGCTCGACTCGACGGGGGTGAGTGGGTGTGTGTGTTTTCACGCCGCCTTGCGGAGCGGGATCGCGCGAGCGCGCCGGCTCTTGAGCGCAATGTGTTCGGCTTCCGACTCGTCGCCATCCGAGTCGTCAAAGTCGTTCTCGGAATCGTGGCCGCCGCCCGTCGCAGCTGCAGCGGTATTGTTGGTGACCGCGATCGAGGACGAACGACGGGTCGCCATTCCTGGTCGAGTCGGCGCCGACGGGCTGGCGCTGGCCCCACCGCGGACGGGGATGGCGCCCTTTGCGCGACCGACGACGGGCTGCAAGTCGTCGACGTCCATGTCGCGCGAGCGACGCTGAGAAACCGTACGACCCGCCACCGGCGACGACTTGCCCTTGGTAGCCTTGCCGGTGGTCAAAGTCGACGACCCAGTGGCGGCGGCGACGGGCCCGTCCTCTTCCGGCAAATCGCCCAATTTGCCTCCGCGCGTGATAGCCTCGAGAGCTCTCAACTCGATCGCGCCAGCGAGCGCGTCGTCTTCGCTCCCCCACTTGGGCGGATGCGTGTAATCGCGCTCGAGCGTCTTGCCGGCGCCGTACAAGATCGCGGGGATGCCTCCGCCTTCGGCTTCGCGCGCGAGGTATCCGTTGACGTGTTGGCAAGAGCAGGCGCGAGGCGGGTGCGCTTGCGACATGTAAGTGCGGAGGTTGTGCACTTCGGCGAGGAGAGTGCGACACTCGGCTTGAAGCGCGACGTTTCGCGTGCACAGCTCGGCGGCAGCTGAAGAGGAGGAGGAAGCAAACAGCTAGTCAGGGTTCTGCTTCGGGCTCCCACCCCTCCGCGAGGTTTCAACGAGAGCCGAACTCACCATTCTCCAAAAGCTCGACTCGCTCCTTCTTGCGCCTGCGACTCTTGCTCGCTGCGACGCGGTTCCGTTCGAGCGCGAGCTTGCGCTGCTTCTCTTGCTCCTCCGGATCGAGTTCAACCGTCTGCTCCGTCGCCGGGTCCCAATTCTTGGGCTTGCGACCGCGCTTCTTTGGTCCGGGAAGGCGAGAGGGAACCGGAGTCACGGATGACCTGTCGTTTGCCGGCGCTCCGTCGTTGCTTGTCGTGCTGCGCCCTTGGGCGACGGGGGACATGCTCGCAGCTGCGACGGAGCCGCTCGCTCCGTTGGCGTAAGTCCCGCCCGAGGCGACTGCCGCCCGAGGCTTGACGGGCGCCGAAGAAGGAGGAGGAGGCGGAGGCGGTGGCAGTGGGGGTGCCGGCAAAGCGGGATAACCAGAGTAAAGCTGTTGGTGGCGGAGCGACACGTCGGCAGCGGGACCGTCGGGGTACATGGCTGGATTCTGAATCGCTAGAGATGGGTCGAAAGGGAAGTGAGGGCCCGCCGCCGCGAACGAGGGGACAAAGTACGGCTGCTGCAGCTGGGATTCCAGCGGCGCAAAGCCGGCGCCGAGCTGGCCCGGTGGAGGTGGCGGCATGAACTGGGTCGGCCCGTTCGCGTCTGCGCCGTGAGCAAACGACGTCGGCGGGGGTACGACTGCGTTCGGAGCGACCGAGGTTGCGGCGACAATCGGAGCGGGAGCAGAGGAGTAGACGACGGGGTTTGCGAAAGCTGTCGTCGAGGGAACGATCGGCATGGAGAACGGCATGGGCTGTGTCTGAAAATGCGGAAGGCTGTTCCTGTTGTCGATGGTGATGGCGCTGCCACCGTGACTGGCGGCGGAGGTGTTCAAAGGAGGTGGTGCGAGGGCAGGTGGACTCGGACCCTGCTTCGGAGACGGCGGCGACGGCGCGACCGAGGTGTCGGGCGACTCGGACAGGCTCACGCCGCGACGGTGGCGGAGGAGACTCGATCCGGAAGTCGAGTCGAACGAACCGTTGACGGACGTGCGGAGCGAGTACGGACCCGGACCGAGGTCGCGGTCGTCGAGCAAACCGACTCCGCTGTCCTGGTTCCGCACGCTCAAGGTCGGCCTCTTGGCCTTTTGGATAAAATCTGCAAGCGTCCCGTCCCCTTCTCCTGCGAACGCGTGGGTTGCTGACCCGCCCGGGGTCAACACGGCGGGCGACGAGAGTGCGCGCTTGCGTTTCCCGACCGCACGCCCCAATTCGTTCCGGTCCATTCCCTGCTCCTGCAGCATCCCATCGGCGTGCCCTCCATGCGCTTCGCTCGCCAGGACTTCATTCCGCAGGGTGGTTGCGGCTGCGACGAGGGGTTCGAGGACGGCAAAGCTGCGTTCGAACGGGTTGATCTCCTTGGCGTGGGTAAAGAGGCCCGGCTGGTGCGGCACGGTCGTCGACTCCTTCAACGGTGACGGTGCTACGGCGGCACTCGGCTGTCCGGGCGTCGAGCGTTGCGAGAACAGGCTCGGGCTGAGGAAGCGGGACCACGGGGACGGACTGCGCTGGGCAGGCGCCATCCGCGCTGCTGCAGCAACAGCGACGTCGGACATGCGGTCGGGACTATGTACGGGGTCGAGTCTTACAAGAGCGCCTGGGTGACGGGTGAAGCGTACAGTCGAGTTGATCTCTCAGCTGCTGCTTGCTTTCCCTCAGCTTCTCTTGTCACGGGCGCATCAATACTGGATCGACAACCTTGTGGGGCCCACGTTCTCAGCTTGGCCGGCAACCGGCTCTTTAAACGTCACCGCAACTGCTTCCAAGCTCACGCGAGTTCGTTCGGAGACGTGGTACAGCAGCTCAAGGCAGTTCCGCATCCCGTCCGCAGCTCTTTGTGACTACACTTCAGCCCAGCGACCGTGCAGGAAAGGAGCTTCGGTCGGATCAGAGGCCGGTTCCTGTGTTCCCGACCGATCGTGTTTGCATCGCGACCTCCCCTGAGGCATTCTTGGTTTCATGCGGTTGACGCCACCTTTTCTGCAGAGCAAACTCTACTCGGTCTCCCCCTCCTTCATGCCGCCGCGCCTGCAGACCGCCACCCCTTCCTCCGCGCCGTCGTTGCCGTCAGCATCACCACTCTTTGGGGGCGCCGCCTCGACTTCCTTCACCACGAGGGGCCAGCACCCCTGCGCGACGACCCGCAAGAGCTGGCTACGAAAGCCTTCACTCGGATCGCGGAACGACTCGAATAGGCCCACATCGACAACTCCCCTCTCTCGCCTATCCTCTCCTCCTCCGCCACACGCGGTGTACTTGTACCCAAAACATGTTGTATCCGGCTACTGTTGCCTACGGTGAATCTGCCTAGTTGGGATGATAGCCAAGCGCGGGACCTGCCACATCGGAGACTCGCCGATTAGTAGATTTGGTTAATGAACCTTGCCGGTGTAAAGAAGATTTGATACAAAAAAAAAAAATCCGTCGCCGCTGCCGCGCCAGCGGCGCCGGATTCGGACTTCTTCGGACGCGGGTACTTTAGTTCTGCTTCGCGCACCTCTCGCCCATCAAACATGCGGTCGGCCCCATGAAAACGCTCCATGCCGACCGAGAATGTTACGCAAACGGACAAGACCGAGCGCGGTTCCGGCGGCCTCGATTGAACTCGAGCTCGTGTCCAAGTCGAGGATTTGGGCTCTTCCATCTGGGATTCTAGTACGGCCATGGGGCGGAGAGAATGGTAGCAACAATGGCGCCTCTCCGCATGTATACATGCGTACGTACAAAGCCTGGAGGAAGGAAAATCGAACGTAGTGACCCACCGGGTAGCCTTCTCAATTGGCAGCGATTCTTGGCCTTTTCCCGCCCGAGCTTGGCGACTCGGTCGCGTGAGCTAGCCTATGCATACAGTACCCCTCTGCATAGACAGAGTGGATGTCTTTGAGCGGCGCGCAAGGGCGGGGACCCCTTTCGAAGCCGAGAGATGCTCGCTTTCATGTGCTCAAGGGCAATGGAGCTTGCAGCGAAGCTGCGACTTCCCTCGCCGTACAGCAAGCGCACGGATGAGATTGGATGGACTCGGTGCGTCCATGTATGCTCTCGCGGGTACCGTAGGGATGGGAACAGACCAAAGATCGAGTGCGGCGCCTTGCTTCGCAAAGCTCACCGCAAGTAAGGATCGCAAAAGGGTTCAGGAGAAAGGAGAACTTCGATTAAAGAGCTAGAAGTTCACACACGCTACAATTGCCGGGTCTCTTGGGCGTAGCGAAGCAGTCGACGGCGGATCCGGTTTGACCTGAATAGCGCCACGCTACCGTGTTCTGAGGCGCCGGAGAAGTAATCAAGTGAGCACGCTCCGCCAGAAGAAGGAGCCTCAAAAGAACGGAATTGTGCTCACGGTAGAAACGACTGCGCCTGTGTCGTTGCGGGATAATAATCCCCTCTTCGTCAGGGAGCTGCAGACAGGCGGGATGTGAAACGGACAACTGACCTGGCAGTACATGGCGTGCGGGCTCTGCTTCCAAGTGGCGAGCGCGGCGAGGATGAACCCGACAAAGATCAGGAGCGAAACGACGACATAGAGGATCGTCCAGCCGGCCGGGCTCAGGCGCGGCATCGCTTCGAAGTGCAGAGCCGAGCAGCACGGATTCTGTTTTGCGAAGAACGCATCATCCGCCACATCCCAGAGGCTGTCGGGCGAGAAATATAGGTGGTCAGCATCCTCGCGGCGGGAGGTGCTAGAAGCGCTTTGCGTACACATAGAAGCTGTTCATGACGCCGAGGAACAGGATAAAGAAACGCAGACCCCATGCGTGATCTACGAACCAGAGTCCGATCTGCATTTGGGGGGACGGTCAGCAAAGAAGAGATTCTTGCGCATCATCAACGGTGACTGACCATCAAGCCCACCGTCGCCACGGTCAGCAGCTTTGGAAGCGCATCCACCCACAGGAACACAGCGACAAACCCGAGTCCGACGATAAAGCTCGCGACTTTGCTCGCGAGCGTGTTGAACCCGCAGAAGGTGAGCAACCCGCCAACGATCATGGAAAAGACGTAGCCGGCGGGTAAAGCCGCGAACGGGATTCCCTCGATCACGTCCGCCGCAGCGGGTTTGGTCCGCGTCAAGCCGCCGTCTTTCGGATTGATGGTGAACAGTCCGATGCGGTAGCCAAGACAGACGGTGACGAGAACGTGACTTTCCCGCGATTCGCAGAGGTCAGCCCTTCGGTACAGCTCTAGCAGTAAACAGGCAAACGGACCCGACTTCGTGGACGCCTACAGTAAAAGTCTTGCAGGGAAAGAGTAACTGCAATTTGCGTTCTCATGGTCAGCCAAAAGTAACCGCTCTCATGGTCAGCCCCGACGCAGACCTTCAAACGGTTACGCTTACATCACGGATGATGGCGAGGTTCCAGCCGATTCCAATTCCGACGATACTGCGGTCAGTGTGGTGAGCCCCAGATGTTGAACTCATTAAGATTTCGCCAGCCGCCGAAGCCAATGAGCGCAGGCGGCTGAAGAGGGACGCACTCTGCACGCAAAGGAGGTCAGCGCGCTGCGTCCCGATCGAAAGCGGAGACAGAGCCTCAGAGGGGTCCTACAGATTGCAATGACATCTTGGCGCGGCGGAGAAGCAAGACCGCTTCAGCCTCCAGAGCCATGAAGCCAGTCTCATGTGTAAGGTTTGCACACTAACAAAGTGTAGTCGACTGGTCATGCGTGGGTTTCAGACCGATAGCAGATTTTTCGTCTGCATCTTCCGGCGCGCACTGGGTCGCAGTCGCCTGAGTCGCCATTTGCGCATCTTTCGTCTTGGTCTTCGTCGCCGTCGGAATCGTCGTACGCGAGACCGCATAAGTTGTAGTAGTCGGATAGAAAGTCTGTTTAGGAGGAGGAGCGCATGAGTTGACAAGAGGTCGGAGCCAAAGATCTATGCTTCGAGCTTACCAGGGTGAGGTAAGATGGACCGAGCACCGTCAGGGTCGATTCGCCTTTGTAAACAGTCTCTGTAGTCGTGCCGCCGTCTAACATCGGCGCTTCTCCATGAGTCGTGTAGATCGTGAGGATCTCGGGTACATCGCGCGTACTACACACGGTGGCAATTGACGCGGGATTAGCTCCTTGTCGCCACTCGTTTCGTGCGGCCGTGACAGAGAGAAGCGTGGACAGACTTGGTCACCCAGACGGTCGAAGTGGACGTTTGCCAGCCTGAAGTCACCGTGAACCGACCCGAGTCTCAGTCAGCAGCGTACTTCCTCGCACTTGCACTGTGGCGCATCTTTCGACTCACCTTGCCACCGCTTCTGCAACCCTTCCGCCATTGCGCCCTCTCCATCCCTCTCAGCTTGGAATGGGGGCTCGGTCGCTCGGCAGGTGGCAGGCTCGAAGGGAGACGGCTGCGCAACGGCGTTCCTGCGAGGTCGAAGTGGCGAAACGCCGGTAGCGAATGATGCAAACTCGAGCGTCATGGCTGGCATGGCTTGCTCATCGCTGGTCTCGACGCATTTCGCGGGGGCTCGACTGCCGATGTTGACTGATACGAACGGGTCGGCGCTCTGGGAAGTGTGGCCCGCAGCGGCGAGGCAAGTGGCAAACGCGAGCAGGATGACTACGCGAGACGTAACGCTCACCCTCACCTGCCTGGATGCAGTGCACCGCATAGCGCAGGAGTCCGAATAGCAAAGAGCGCACAACAGTCTCGACGACCTTTGTTGAACAAAACATCCGCGGAGCTGACCGAAGGGGTCAAAGCGGCGCCTCACGCGGCTGAGAGTCCCCACGGACGTCGTGGGCGGGCGGGCGCAGCAGTCCTTCGCATTGACTGCACAGCATTCGTAGGCCTTATCGACGACATCTTGAAATAGAAGCAGTGTCTGTAGGTTGCGTCCCAACACTCTACGCGATGCTCGCCTCTGCGGCAGATTTGGCGGCTTCGGCGTCCTTTTCGGCTTTGACGACGGTTGCGAGCATCTTTTCGACCAGTCTCAACTGGCTTTCCCAGACTTGAGCGCTGGTCGTAGGTGGGAGTGCATCGAGAAGTGGCAAGCTGGAGACGGAGCGAACGATGCACGACATCAGCGATTTTTGGCCTCGGAAACGAACAAACCGCAAACGGCGGGCTCACTTGACTTCGAGACCTTCTCGGTACAGTGCACCGGGCCTCACGAAGAGCGGTGGCCGGTCCTCGTCCAGAGGGGCTCGTCTGCCGCCTTCGTCCGCGAGAGTCTTGCCATCCGGTCCTCTCGCCGTCTTCTCCTTATTCCGGCGTCCCAGCCCTTGTCCCTCCTTGTAGACGTCCGCCATGAGAACCGCGAGGACGACCTGTGCGCCTTCTTCGGCACTTTTGGCAAAGATCCAGACGAGCGGGAAGACGAGGAGGTAGGCGGCGCAGCCCAAGACTGAGAAGTTTGGCGACGACGGGGAAGCACGGAAGAAGGATCGGATAGTTGAGCGGAGAAGACCGGGGCAGACCGAGAGGGCGAGGATCGGGGTCGCGTCTGCGACGTCCGAGTGGTGCTCGGCTGTTGAACTCGCTGCTGCTGCCGACGTTGACGACGCCGGCTGCGCGTCCACCCCCCGTGCTGTCGCCGTCGACTTGACTCGTTTCTGGAACTCTTTCCAGAGCAAAATGCTCGCGAGAGCGATCTGACCTTGCGCCATCCACGGCTGCGAAGCGGGGTATTTACTCGGCGCCTCGGGGGATTCGGACCGGAACTCGAGGTCCTCGGGACGGAACGTGGCTGCCGTCACGGTCGCGTAGAAGGGGCTGACGGTGTTGATGATGCGGAGAGGAGAAGCCGAGGTGGCCGCGGAGCGGAGCAGAGTCGGCAGGAGGAGCTGGACTAGCGCATGGCGACCCGTCAGGCGGGTCATGCCGTACGCGCTTATCTGGACCTCCTCGGACGCGCCGCCGCCGCCAATAAAGGCCGGTCGTACTCCAATCCCAGGGTTCGGTGCCGTATCTTCCTCGTCGCACAGGATGACCGCGTCGATCCGTGCCTCGAGGTCCTGCACCATCCCACTCCTCGCGTCCTTCTGCCATCCCTTGACGAATTTCCGAATCGAAGCGACGTCGGTGAGGTCGCATTCCTCGGCGTAGAGGCGCTCGTTCTCGGTCGCCGAGCGCAGGAGGAGCAAGAGCTGAATGACCGACGGCGAGAGAGGTCGAGGCGTGAGGACGACGACTTGGGCGCCGGCGGCGGCGAGGTATTGCAAGGCTGACAAGCCGACGCCGGAGAATCCGCCCTAGATTTTGCGGTAGTAGCAGCAGCAGCAGCAGTGAACAGCAGAGCGGTAGCAACGAGCAAGGGGAGAGATGCAAGTGGTGAGCCCGAGGAGCGCAAAGGGTAGTCGTTCCCAGTTCGAGTGGCACGCACAGTGAGGATGTACGTCTTGCCAGCGAGCTCCTTCTCCTCCCGGCAGACGTAGCCTTTACTCCACGCCCGCAAGCCCCAGACGAGCGAGAGCGCCGAGAGCCATTTCGTGAGCGTCCACCACTGGCCGATGTCGCCGCCGAGGAGGTCGAACGCGTACGCGACTGGCATGTAGCCTTCCCCCCCAAGAGCTCACTCTGGTCGGGACCGGTTCGGAGAGACGGTATGCAAAGAGGGGACGTGCAGGCGAGCGGAACAGAGGAGAGGAAACTTGAAATCGGTCGAAACCGATTCAATTGTCTCAACTCGCTCGCTTTACCTCTCTCAGAACGTAGCCAGAGTCGCGTCTGTTTTTAGGGAATTCGACATTGCGGGCGAAGACGGCCAAGACTCGCTCACACCCGCCCTCTCTGAACTCGGACAAACCCACACATCCTCGCGCCGCCGACTCGGAGCCCACCTCGCACTCGTTCGCGACGACCTCCGCCTCCCGAACCCAGAAACATATGCCCTCCCGCGATCCGTCTTTCCCTTTTGTCCTCCCCCGTACACAAAAAACCCGAATCGGGGGAGGGGTTGGAGAAAGGCGAAATCGAAGGCGGACAAAAAGAAAAAGGGTCGGGGTGCGCCGTCGTCGTACAAGGGGAGCCCTTTGCCAGCGAAACAAGAACTGTATCGATTTGGCGAGCTTAGAGCTTGAAGCCACGCGACTTGCGGCGACCGCGACCAATCTGCGCGAGACACGGGGTGGAAGGCGGTCAATCCCGGGAGCCTGCGCGAGGAGACGAGCCGTGAGGCGAGAACGCACCTCCTCCTTCTTGCCCTTGCTGATGACGTAGGGCTTGGCGTGGGTGATACCCGAGCCTGTTGATCGTGGAGGAGTAGGTCAGCTTCCCCCCGAGGCCGAGAGTGCAAGGGAGAAGAAGAAGAAGCGGTTGCGTTGCGAGGCTCACCAAAGTGCCTGACGGCCTCACGGGCGTTCCGCTTGCCACGGAGGAGGAGGGTGTTGGCACCGGTCGGCTTGCGGAGGGCAAGCTGGTCGAGGGTGAGGCACTCTCCGCCGGCCTTTTCGATGCGGGCGCGCGCGGTGCGGGTGAAGCGGAGCGCGGCGATCGAGAGCTTGGGGAGGGTCTCGAGGCGAGCGTCGTCGGTGACGGTGCCGACGGTGACAACGGTGTGCTTGTCGGTGTAGGCCTGGTTCGACTTGGAGACCTGGCGGGCGATGCGCGAGACCGACAGGGGCGGGCGGTTGATGCGCGACTGGTACAGGCGACGGAGGACGACCTTGTTGAAGCGCGAGTCGGTGCGGCGGGCGAGGAACCGGTACAGCTTGACGAGCAGGAGCAGGTACGGGTCCTCCGACTTGGGGGCGGTGCGCTGGCCCTTCTTGACGTGGTGGCGCTCAATGTCGATTCCCTGCGCGCGCGCAGTCCCCAAAAAAACCCGTGTTAGCCCGTAGCCTCGCTGATCATACTGTGCCGTGCTGTGAGAGCTGCTCTTTGAGAGGGTGAGCCCCGCGAGGCGGCCGTGTTCCCTCCCTCCCGTCCCAGCTCGCATACCGTGCCGCCCGTCCTTGTCGCCGCGCAGCCGTGCATCTGTATGCCTAGACTCTGCCCCAGTAGCCTGACCCGTGCGCGCAACGAGGGCGAGGCCATCCGCAGCGAGCGGCGGAAAGGGTTTGGCAGCAGGCGGGTCCAAGTCGAGCTGCGATGCCCGGCCTGGCCGTGTCCTCGCCCCGCCGCCCCCCCGGCCGCGTCTGGTGGCACTTGGCGCCTGCGCCTACATGCTCGACGGACAGGCTGACTGGCGAGCGCGACGAGGCGAACCGGGTTTGCGGGGTCTGGCGGCCTGTTGAACTCGAGCTCGAGGTTTGTTCGAAGCGATCGCACGGTGCGCTCTCGTCGCTCACGCGGGGCGGGCGGCTGGTCTAGGCCGGCAGGCGGGGGTGTTGGACAGAACAAGACCAAGGGAATCAGCTTGCCATTGTTGACGAGTCCTGGGGTGATGGCCGTGAGTCGCAAGGAGAGCGAGGCGAGCCCGAACGCGGACGAGCGCCCGCTCCCTCCTTTCGCCCATTACAACATTACAATTCATTACAAATACTCGCAATTACACCTTGGAACTGGCACCCCTTTCTCTCTCTCGCTGACGCAACCTCTGTACGCACTCATGGCCGACGACCCGTACGCCGCCGAACAGCCGCGCGGAGGCCACCTCCGCGGAGACTACACTCGCCCCGATGACCGCGAGCCGTACCACGCCGACCCGTGAGTCCTTCTCCCTCCTCTCGCCCTGGCTCTGCCTACATGCTGACCTCATGCATGCATGTGTACCCGGGGTGATGCAGCCGCGACTCTGCGCCTCCTCCTCCCCGCTCGGCCCCAGTAGCGCCCCCTCGTCCTCGTGGTGCTCCTGTACGTCAACCTCAACTAGTTCCCGCTCGCACCCCTCACTGACCCTACGCACGCGCCCCTCCCGCAGGTCCCGCAGCCGTCCAACGTGCTCGGCGTGTTTGGTCTCTCGATCCGCACCCAAGACCGCGACTTGCACGACTACTTTGGCGCCAACGGACGCCGCGTCGAAAAGGCTCTCGTCGTCTACGACCAGCGCGTGCGTTCACCCTGAATCTGTTCCCAAACCCAGTGCTCACTTTGCCGATCCGGCTGACGACGAACTTGTTCCTCACAGTCGGGTCGCTCGCGCGGATTCGGGTTCGTCACCATGGGCAGCGTCGAAGAGGCGGAGGCCGCGATCGCTGAACTGAACGGAATCGTGAGTCTCTCGCTCTTGCTCAAAACATGAGAGAGTTGCTGAACACAGCAACCGTTTCGCAATGGCAGGACCTGCACGGTCGTCGGATCCGCGTCGACTTTTCCGCCACGCAGCGTCCTCATGACCCGACCCCGGGCGAGTACCGCGGACCGCGCCGCCCCGATGACGACTTTGGCCCTCCTCGTGGTGGGTACCCTCCGCCGCCGGGTGGTGACCGCTGGGCATCGCGAGGTGACCCGTACCGCGGTGGCGGCGGCAGCTACGGAGGCGGAGGTTACGGCGGAGGCGGACGAGGAGGAGGAGGAGGTTACGACGACCCGTACGGCGGCAGGTCGTACCGCGCCCCTCTCCCCAGCCGAGGCGAAGATGACCGCTACGGCTACTCGAGCGGCGGCCGCTCCTCGCGCCACTACGAAGACGACGACCGCGGCGGCGAGAGGCGCAGCAGTCGTCGGTACGACTCGCGGTCGCCGCCGCCGCCGCCGCGGGGACGGTCCCGCTCGCGTTCGCGTTCGAGGAGTCGCTCGCCTGTTAGGAGGTCTCGTGGTGACTATGCCGGCGAGGACGACGGCATCAATGGAAGGGGCGGTCGGAGTCGCAGTCCGGCGGGAGGACGTATGCCGCCCCCGCCGCGGGACCGCAGTCTGACTCCCACCACGCGTGAGTACTAAAGAGTTCGAGGGGGGTGAGGCGTCTCCCCGTGAAGAAGGAGGAACGTTGGCAGCTTGGCTTGACCTTGGAGGTAAGGAACTAGGGGAGTGAAAGACGAGGTGCCTGCTTTTTTTTTTCTGTTGTCGTGCAGTTCTCCTCCCAAGCCCATGTCCCTACAAGATGCCTCAATCTCGTCCCTCGCGGCCGCGCGCGCAATATATACAACGCAAGACCTTTTTATACGTTATCGCGCAAGAGTTGTCGGAACAAGACGGCTCGAGTAAGATCTGTTTCTGCCCTCAGTCGCTCGCAATTGGATGTCTGTCGAGCAGATCCCCTTCGACTAACAGCTCCGCCATGCGCATGTTGCAACCGCTAGACATGTTTAAACGCGATCCAGGTCTCGGTCACTAGCGAAACCTGCGCCGGTGGTCGGTAGTCACATTGCAGCCACCCTGCAGGCGATTATAGGCGCCGCTCGTCTCGTTTAGCTATCGGATCCGCTCGGCGCATGTCATCTTGAAATAGTAGAATCCTAGAGTAATCTCCCGACTTGTGGTATGCAAGAGCTGTCCTGGACCGGTCGCCTTTCCCCCCCACAAAACGCGGGTCTCGATCTCGGCTCTCGTCCTCCCTCCGTGAACGTGGCACACGCTGCTCTCCGCATCGATGGCCTCGCATCACCGCGCGACTGCGACGAGCTCGTGGGCGACCACGTCCTCGCCTTCGCCGCCCCCGTCGGCGCGGTTCGGTCAACCGCCGACAGCAAAGGAGACCCTCGTCGCCTACATCGGTCAGTCCGCGATAGAGGCTAGACTCTCGAAGACCGGGGAACTGACCCGTGGAGTGGATGGACTGCGCAGAACGCGCATGCGACCCTTCGCTGCACGAACCGAACCTCTCGCTCGACTTGGAGATTGCCGACCTCATCAACAGCAAGAAGGCAAACACGTCCGTCTCCTGGCCCACAGCCGCGTCCATCTCTAAGGCTTAATTGTTGACGTCTCTTTGCGCGCACCCGCCAGTCCTCGCGAGGCGGCGGTCGAAGTCGTTCGCCTGATCAACCACCGCAACACGCATGTCGCCATGCTCGCTCTCCATGCAAGTCCCTCCCCACGCGCCGCCCATGGGACTGGTGCACGTAGTGCGCACGTTGGGCATCATGGAGGCTGACGCGAGATTGAGACACAATCGATTGCCCACACCCACCCACCGCAGCTCCTCGACATCCTCGTCAAAAACTGCGGCTACCCGTTCCACCTCCAGATCAGCACGAAAGAGTTCCTGAACGAGCTCGTGCGCCGTTTCCCGGAACGGCCGCCGACGTTCCCGCCTCCGCCGATGAAAAAGATCCTCGAACTCGTGCACGAGTGGAAGAATACCATCTGCGTCACGAGCAAACACAAGGAAGACTTGGTCCACATTCGGGACATGCATCGCTTGCTGAGCTACAAAGGTGAGCGCCGTCGCTGTCTGTTGGTCCGCAAGTTGATCCGGCTATCGATCTCACCCTCTCGGGGTTGCTTGCTCAGGTTATCGCTTCCCCGACTTTGACCGACGAGCCGTGCAGGTCCTGAATCCCACCGAGGTGAGTCCTCACGCACAACTGCTTTATGCTCTCGGCGATGCTCATGCGACTCTTTCTTCGCCCTACAGAACTTGCAAACGCCGGACGAACTCGAAGAAGAGGACCGGGAGGCTCAGGCGGCTGCAAGTTTGCTTTCGTTGTCTCAAAAGACGTTGGTCTCACCTCTAAGCTGCGGCTGACCTCGTGTTCCTCGGTCGAAAACTGCACAGAAACTGCAAGAGCTGATCCGACGAGGGACGCCGAAGGACCTCGCTGCCGCCCAGGAACTCATGAAGATCATGGCCGGAGCTGTGCGTTCTATACCCCCTTTCACCGGGTCTCGATATATCCTCCCTCGCAAAAGAAACTGAAACGCACCCCCGCCGTGCACAGGAACCCGAGAAGAAGCCGAATTATGAAGCCCAAGTCAGCAAAGAGCTGGATCGCGTGCAGCAGCGGGTCCTCCTTTTGAACGAGATGCTCAACAATGCCGCCCCGAAAGAGCGCTTTGTCGAAGGAGACGCTTATGATGTGCGCCCTTTCGTCTCGGGATCGAATCGCCGCGCCGACCGGCCTTGTAGCTGATCTCTTGCCACCTCATCATCCCCCATCGTGCCGCAGCAAATCGCCAAAAAGTGCCGCCACGTTCAGCCAAAGCTGCAGAAGTGGATCGCCGACAGTGCAGAGTCCAATCCCGACGCGATGGGTAAAGTCCCCCTCCGGCTTCTTGTATGGTAGCGCAGCTTGAGCGGGACCAGCTGACGAGTTTTGCAATCCCTGCGAACTTAGATCGGCTGTTGTTGATCAACGACTTGATCAACAACGTCATCAAGCGCTACGATGCCTTCAAAGCCGGAGACCGGTCTGCTACTGCCGAGATTGACCCAGCGTGCGTCCCTCGATCGGAAGGAATCAGTTCCGCTCTTCCACCAATCAGCAGCCACTGACCTCTCCGCTGGAAACAGACTGTCGTCGGGAGGTGCTGGTTCGAAAGCCCGCGCGCAGGCTCAGCAAGTCTCGCTCATCGACTTTGACGACGACGACGCCTTTGCGGCACCGACACCGCCCGCGGCGTCGACCCCTTCCGCGACGACGACGACGGCCAACAACGCCGGTCCGTCGAACCCGCTTGACGACCTCGCGAGTCTTTCGCTCGGCGGCGGCGGCGGACTCGGTTCGGGACAATCGCAGCAGACCAACGGCGGTGGAAGTGGTGGGAGTCTCTTTGACTTGAACGCGGCATTCGGCGCACCTGCGCCTGCGCAGCAGCAGCAACAGCGACCGTGCGGAAGCAACACGTCGTCGTCGATGATGATGCCGCCGTTGGCCAACGGATCGGCACCGAACGCGCCCATGGGCTCCGTCCGGCCAATGCAACAGCAGCAGCAACCCGTCGCAGGCACGTTCTTCTCCAACCCGGCGGTACGGTACTCTTCGCCGTCGGGATCAGGTTCGCCTTCGCCGTCGGCGTCACCGTCGGTCACTACGTTCGGAGGTGGCAGTTCATCAGGACTCGGGAGTATCTCGCTGGGAGCGCCGGCGCCGCCAGTGCCGCCAAAGCAGCAGCAGCAGCAGCAGCAGCAGCAGAAGGATGCGTTCGCGGATCTGCTCGGCGATTTCTAGGCTGCAACTCTGAGCCCGCGTCGTAGCCTTCTGAAAGTGTCGCCGTTACATACAACTTCCCACATAGTACAAACGTTGGCGAGTCCTGTAGGAGGCGGGGCGACGTTGGCCTTGAAGCTCTTAGGGCTTTCGGGAAGAGACTTAGCCAAACGGCAACGACACATGTGGACTTCCATATCAACAAGTCTACGCCCGAGAGACCATAAACAGGGAAAGGAACGGATTCATGACAAGCTGAGAGAACATTGGACACCCGAGGAGACAAAAAAAAATGTGAATGAGGAAGAAGCCTCATCGCTGATGGCGCTTGATCATCTCAATCAAGGCACGGAAACACGAGAGCTTGGCCAAAAGCCGACTGAAAGCTTAGGCGATGAGGAAGAAGCCAAAGCCGGCGGCGACGAGCGCCACCGCTCCGGTTGCGAGGGTCGAAGTCGACGCCGCGCCGGGGGCAGCTCCCGACTGGGCTGAGGGCGAAGCGCTCGCGGCCGAACCAGTCGCGGCGGCGGCACCGGAGCCGGACGAGGAACCGGAACCGGAGGCGGAGCGAGCGGCCGAGAGGGACGAGACGGCGCTCGAGATGGCGCTCGAGACGGACGAGACGGACGAGCCGGACACGGTGGCCGAGGCGGTCGAGGCGGCGGCGGCACCCGAGGCTGACAAGTGACGGTGTTAGTCGGCATGAACAAGATGTCCGAGGCCTGGTGTGACAACATCTCTGGGAGAAAAGGCTCACAGTAACCGGACGGAGTGGCGGTGATGTTGATCGGAGTGCCTAGATCAACCACTGCGTATTAGCCACCGGGAGACATCTTCAATCTCGGGCGAAGGGACTGACCGTTAGCGTTGCAAGTGGTGTTGCCGTACGATTCGGCCGCCGCTCGGGAGCTCTGGTCGCAGGCTGATGTCGATTCTGGCAGTCAGCTCGGAGTTGTTTGCGAGAAAGGGCGCATGTCCAGCAGTGGCTCACTCGTCTGCTGGCATTCGTAGTAGGCTATGATAACAAAACCGGGCGTCAGAGAACGTTGTCTGCACGAAGTAAACGAGCAGTACTCACCGAGCTGGAATTGGGTCGACGTGCAGACTGTCGAGGATCATAAGGAATGATTGATTTGTCAGATTACAAATGCCCACAGCAGGCTCGATCGGAACTCCGGCGATCCTGGCGAGCACGTGTCGGAGTGATCGAAGTTTGTGGGAAGGCCAGCTCAGCTTGCTCCATTGTTGGAGTTGCTGGCGAGCGGACAGTGCCCATGCTGCAGCTGGAACGTAGGCTGTTTGATAGAGAAATGGGCAACTTGCTGCAGGTGAGGTTGGAGACGCCGTACTGGGCGCAGCTGGTGATAGCAAGCAGCGGCAGTGTGGGGGAGAGAGGGGAAACCCGGCGAGATAAGAGGCGCATCGTAGCGGGTCAGCTCGAGCGACCTGCGCAATGGTGTAGCGGATGGAGATACTCACGGCGACGAAGGCAGGACCTGGGTGAGGCAGGTGACAGCGCAGGTCGGAATGTCGGTCAGGGACTGGGCCGAGGCGGACGTCGAGAAGGACGCGACGGCGGCGAGGGAAGCGACAAGGGCAGCGGCGAGCATGGCGTCCGTGTGAGATCCTTTAAGGTGAGGATAATAGGAAAGAGGAGAGAGAGTGAGAGAGCCGAGCTAGCTGCGAAAAAGCGGAGCGAACCCTTCGAGGTGGACAGATCGCCACAAGCTCTCCGTCTCCCTCATCCCGGACAACTGCATACCGTGCCCGTTGACGAGCGAAACACGGCTTCAACTGCACGCGGGCAGAGGGTCTTGCTGACCGGCCAGCCCCTCACGCGGCCTCTGTAGCCGACGCTCGCACTCTCTCATCGCCGTCTCGCCGCGACGCTATTTATACGAGACCGGGAGACTCTGCCCCCCATCGGTCATGTTGCGCCTAGCCGTCACAACGATCTGGATTGTTGCGCTTTTGCATAGCGTCGCCGCTCAGTCGGGCACCTGTTCCAACTACGGTTCCCTCCTCAGCAACGGAACTTGCAACTGTCCGCCCGGATTCTCGCCCGGCAGCGGCTGCGTCACCCCGACATGCGACAACCCACTCCTCGAGAACGCGTACAGGCAACCGTTCTCGGCTGCCCTCGCCGGTAATGCGAGTACCGGATGCGCTCGACAATGCACGTCCGGGTTCGAAGGCCCGACCTGTGGCGTCTGCACCAGCGACAACGCCTGCGTGGCGGCCGTCCAGGCGCTCGGAACCGGCTCATCGTCGTCGTCGAGCAACGGCATGACCCTCACCAACGGACTCGGTAACCCAGTCTGCAGCAACGGGGCCTGGACGTGGACTGAAGGTTTCGCAGCCTGCCAAGTCGTCGTGCGTTTTCTTGTTTTCTCGCGCACACTGACCAAAGGACGTCTCGGCTGTAAGTACTGACCACTGACGGTATCAGAATCCGACACTGCAAGGCGTCTTTACCGGTTCGACAATCTTGACGATTCAGAAAACCGTGGACCCGAGCGAATCCCTCTCGGCGCCCTATGGGGCAAACGGGACCATGACCGCGCAGCTCTGGTACGCGCCCTTGACCGGCAACACGACCATGGTCGAGCAATTCTTCTGCGCGGCCGACTCGTGCGTCCAGGGAAACCGCACGGCAGCGCAATCGACTTCGTCGTCGTTTGGCTCGAACGGGACCGTCGACTGGACCTGCCAGAACCTCCACTGCACATGCATCCCGGGCACAACTTTTTGTGGTGCCGCAGGCGCTCCGATCGATCTCACGCAGACGATTGACTCGCTCTCCGACACGCTCGACATCACGTGCGACGCCGCGACCGGGACCGAGTGCGCCTTCAAGCAGAGTGTCCTCATGACCCTCTTTGGCGCTTCCGGACTCGCGCTCAGCGGGTGCAAGTGGGGAGAGTGCATCCTGCCGAGCACGATCAATACACTCGCTTCCAGCTTGACGGGCTCGTCGACCGCCGCCGTCGAGGGCTCGAGCTTGAGCGGAGGCGTCATTGCCGGTCTCGCCGTCCTCGGCGCGTTTGTCGTCGCGCTGTTGGCACTCCTGGCTCTCGGGTATCGGAACCAGCGAGTAGCACAACGCCGCGCGCGCTCGAAGGAAGTGAATGCCTCCGCCGCGTATCCAGACTCGGCGGCAAGCTCCGGGACGTCCGGCTCGTCGACCGGAAAGGGTGCAGCATCGGCTCCCTTGCCCCCAGTCGGCCTCGCTTGGACCAACTTGTCGTATCACCTCCCTACCCGTCGTCGACGACTGCCGCTTCCGACTCATGCGGGCAACGCCAATCGTCATGTCGACGGAGGTCGCGCGATCTTGACCTCGCTGACGGCAACGATCGCCGGCGGCTCATTCGTCTCGATCCTGGGCCCTTCGGGCGCTGGAAAGTCGACCCTCGTCGACCTCCTGGCCGGAGTCCGCAAACTCGGGACCCGAACGGGCTCGATTGACTTCGTCGATTCCGTTCCGACCTCGGAAGACGAGACCAAGCAGGGCCACGTCGCATCTTCCCCCGGTAGCGATCGGATCCGTGTCGGATACGTCGACCAAACGGATCTTCTGCCAGAGACGAGTACTGTCCACGAAGCAGTCATGTTTGCAGCCGATCTCAAACTCGGCGAGATCTCGAAAGAGCTTAAGCGGTGCGTCCCTTTTTTTTTTCCCCTCATCGGTTCCAGGTCTTTTTTTGCGCTGACAGAAGCTCTGCTCTTGCACCACCAGCGAGCGCGTCTTTACCGTATTGTCGCAGCTTGGCCTCGTTGACGTCGCCGACACTCGGATCGGAAGTCCCGAAGACTCGGGCAAGCGCGGAATCAGTGGCGGCGAGCGTCGTCGCGTCAGTATTGCGCGAGAACTGGTCGCGCAGCCGGCAATCTTGATTGCAGATGAACCTACGTCAGGTTAGTGATTTCCCTTGCAAAGAGCCTGCACGCCCGAGCGGGCGGTCGCTGACGCCGCCTTCACGCCACGCAGGTCTCGACTCGACTTCTGCCTTGCGCATCTTGACCGCACTCAAGGCGCTCACCACGCCGGAAGCGGGACGACGCCCGACCACCGTGATCACGACCATCCACCAACCGTCCTCGCAGCTGTATCACATGTTTGACGATGTGATTCTGCTCGCGAAAGGCGGCGTGCAACTTTACTGCGGCAAGGCACGCGAAGCGGCGGCGTGGTGGGAGTCGAAGGGTTTGTACTGTCCGGAAGGTTGGAACCCTGCCGATTGTGAGTATGAATCTCATCCTCAATGCGGAACCGGTAGCTGACGACGGAGACGCTTGCAGTCATGCTCGACATTGCGAGCGATCCGCCCGCCGCATTCTTGGCCCTTCGGCCGGCTCTGACAAATCGCAAATCGTCTTACGCTTCGGCATCATTCCCGCCCGGCTCGACGGCTGCTCCTCTCGCCACTCCCGAGCTGTCGAGCATGCCGCTCCTTCCTCATCGCGCAGTATCTTCGGCCTTCGTGCCGCGCATGTTTTTGCGCAATTCGAACGCGCTGCAACGGCAGGACCGAAAGCCCACGACGGTGGCGCTTACGCAAGTTGAGGCGCTCCTTGGCCGGCAGAGCAAGCAACTCGTACGAGACCCGACGCTCCTCGTATGTCCACCTTTTCTCAAATTTCTGCACAACGAATCTCGCGCCTCTGACCGGTTCGTTCTGCAGCTCATGCACAACATCCTCGCGGTCATCGTTGGAGTCATTGTCGGCGGCATGTACTTCCAGGTCAAGACGACCATTGGCGGTGAGCTTTGTTCACCGTTCACCCTCGCCACCTCTCAAGCGAGGAGTCAGCCCGCTCAAACATCTCGTTGCTATAGGGTTCCAATCTCGAGTCGGCGCGCTCTTCTTCATGGGCTGCCTTATCGCATTCGCCTCGCTTTCGGCTTTGTCAAACTTTGCCCGCGCAAAGCGGCTCTTCATGCGCGAGCGAGCCCGCGGCTACTACCACCCGAGCGCCTGGCTGGCGACCGAACTCGTGCTCGACATCTTGCCGCTCCGCATCGTCCCATCGATCGTCTTGAGTGTCATTGTCTAGTGAGTACGGGGGGTCTTGTCTGCGTGGTTCTGGAGCTGCAGACCGCTGATGATGGCGCGCTACTGCAGCTGGATGGTCGGACTGGCCAAGGACGCCTCGCATTTTTTCAAGTTCCTGCTCATCATTCTGCTCTTCTCGATCTGTATGACGGTCTGGAATTTCTTGCTCGCGGCGGCGATCGACGACACCGGATCCGCGATCCTCATATCGGCCATGTACGCGTTCGCGTTTCCTTCCTCCTGGGACTCGGGCACGTTCGCTCACCCCGGCAACGTGCATATACACAGCATCAACCTTTTCCAGATGGCATTTGCCGGCTTCTTTGTCAACCTGTCGTCTATCCCGCCCGTCTTGCGTTGGCTGCAGTACGTCGCGCCGCTCAAGTACGCCTTGGAGGCGCTCACGGTCAACGAGGTCGGCGCCGGACTGATGATCAACGACGAGCTCGCGGGCGCCAAGGTTCAGATCTCGGCGGAGATCATTATGCAGACTTTGTACGCCGGGAGGTCGTCTCGTTTTGCACCCAGCACCAAAGCTCACCGGTTGCCTTTCGTCTCCTGCAGATTCGGGTTCAAACAAACGGCGTATTACCGGGACGTCCTGGTACTCTTTGCGTTCATCGTCGGCTTTGCCGTCATCCTGTCAGCGTTGGTCATGCTCCGCCTTCGCGAACTGCGGTGAGCGCCGGCGCGCGCGCGTGTGACCAGCGGAGGGTCCATTCCCCTTCGAGGTATACAAGGGGTCTCGGCTGTTTCACGATGGATCTGTTGTTTTCTGCCCGTGTATTCATTCTCCGCCATCCACGATTTCTACTAAGCATTGGTCATCGAAAAGCTTTTTTTTTTTTTTTTTTTTTTTTTTTTTCTTTCGACAAGACCTTGACCGTCCTCCGGAAATTCGGGCAGCATCGAGTACGTTTTGCCCATGTATCCCAGTAGGAAGCCCGCTATGTACACACAGCAGATATACATGTCAGCTGAGAGTCTGGGGAATGCGGGATTCCCGACGGCGATCTCTTCCTGAAAAAGCCAAACACAAGAGTCGGCGCACTCACGCGACGGCGCATTCGACGCTGCCATAGAGCGTCGTGTAGTCGGAAACTCGCTGCTGGCCGCACTGCACTGGACTGCTGAACGCTGCTGCGATCGCGCTGCACGCTCCCCGTCCCGTAAACCTGCCGCACAGCAGATTCCTGCATTCCGCACGTCTAAATCCAAGCGCCGCAGCCCAGTCGTCCAGAGCGGCGGATGACCGACTCGCTATGGCGGACCGACCAATCGAGCCTCGTCTATGCGGTCGACGACGGCGACCAAGTGGTGCAGAGTCGAGATGAGGTGCGCTGTCTTTCCGCGGTGATGTTACATCGGGCATGACAGGGCTGATGCCAGAAAGCTGACTGTGGTCGACACAGGCTGCCGAAGCACCTCCGCAAGAAAAGTCGGCGACGCTTCAACCGTACGCATGATCTGGGCGACCTTTGCATCCAGGTGCTGATGGCCACATCTGTACAGATCTCTTGTTGAGCTCATCGCCGAGCTGCACGCCAACTCCCTCTCCGAATCGCCAGCGCTCGCAGCGCAACCCGTCGACTTTGCCGACTCCGACTCCGACTCGACGACAGATCCTCCGTCCAGTCGAGCGCGAACCAGCCCCGGCGAAAGCAGCTATTTCAGCTTCAAGAGGTGGTACGGCGCGCTCGGACAAATTGGCACGGCTACGACCGATCTAGGCGAGATGGGACAATCCTCCGACGAGGTCACTCAGCAGTTCCGCCGCGCGATCCGTCGAGCTAGGGAAGCCGACGGGACGGCGTCTTCCTGCTCGTCCGAGTCGTACGATACCTGCGTCGACTCGCCCGCATCGTCTACCACGACTTGGGCTACGAGTGCCAGCGAAAGTGGCGCCGATAAGGATGCAAGCAGCAGCGGATCGACTCCGTTTCCAGCAGGCGACGATGCGGAGGACTCGCCTCCTCCTCTGCGGGCAGCACAGTCGGTTGCGACGCTTCGAGCTCCTCGTCTCCTGCGCAAGAGTGCTTCGAGTGCTAGCCTCACCTCTACCTCGGTCCAAGTCCCGCCACGGTCGCCGTACACCCCGCCATTGCCGATGTTCACCACCACGGCCTCACCCGTATTGAACCAGTACCCCTGGCTGTCGGAACCGCCACCACCATCCGCGGACTGTCAGCCGTCGACTTTCGGTTCCCGGTTAGCGTCGTCGCTCAGGAGATCGGCATCCTCGTTCACTCTGCGTTTGTCTACACGCAAACGCGAGACGCCTCCTATGCCGTCATCCCCTGCACTCGACGCCAATAACATCTCCGTCATGTCGTCGAGCGACACGAGCACGTCGTCCAGCGATGCAGGTAGTACCGCAGCCGACCGCCTCCGCGATCTCCTCCTACAACACGACGCGGTAGTCGACCCCTCTATCGATCCGATCACGCCCTTGTTCGACCCCAGGCTCGCGAGATCGCAAGAATTCCGTTCCGACAGCGACGACTCGAGCTCGGAGGACGAAGGCGAGGAACGCGCGTCCGAAGCGGAGGCTCAGGAGGCGCTCGAAGTTGAGCAACTGCTGCGGGGCGTCTCGTCGTCGGCGCCTCCGCCGAGGTCTGCTTTCGATCCGAACTCGAGCGAGGAAGACGAGGACGACGACGACCCGTTTGCTGCGAATGCTCGGTCCGAGATCGCATGGATGGCACCCACCACGTCGGAACGCTCCTCCGCCGACGTTGCGCCCCTCTCCTTCGACGACGAGCCCTCGAGCGATTCGCCTCCCGGAGCTTTCCCTCCTTTCGACCCGTATGGGTTCCCGTACGCACGTCCGCCGTTGCCGCCGCTGCCGCCTATATCGCCTCCTCGATCATCTCGAACCAAAGTGATCACGAAGAAGCGGTCTTTCGTCGACCCCCGCACCCGCCGGATCCGCACTGCTCCGACAGTCACCGTTACTCCGAGCACGCCCGAACGACAGCGGACCCGCTACTAGCGCATGTACCACTAGCCATTGTCACCTTCCCTCCTCTTTCGTCATTGCCTTGCATCTTTTCTGCTTCCGCCGCGTTCCCCTTCACGACCCCCATCATGAACCTCGGATACCCTTATTTTAGTCATCTGTAGTCTATAGGCCTGTTGACATACTAGGACCGCTACGAACTCCTCGGGGTGCCTATCCACGGAATTTTGGCAAACTCGGCTTCCGAGAAGCGGAGCAGACTACTCGTACCGTTGTCGACAACTGCGACGAGGATAGTCCGGCGGCCAGTCTTGAGTCGAGGATACGGCGTCGGTTTCCGGGCCGGTCGTGCGGGCGCAATGGGGGTCACAAGTGCGGGGAAGAAGCGCTCGACGAGCGGGAGGGACGCGAGGAACGATTGGGTCTTTGTGCGTGGCGGAGGACTCGGTGGGGCAGCTGGGCTCGGACGGTTCGAATTCGGTCGCGGCGGCCTGGAGGTAGAAGGTCCGCCGGTCGGGGGAGGAGGCATCGGAGTCGAGTCGAACATGGCGGTAAACTCGAACAGGTCGGGCATAGGTGTTGTCGCAGCACTTTCAAAGGCAGGGGCACGTGTTAGCTTTCGACGAATTGGTGGCCGGACGTCGAGAAGAAGAAGATCTCACTTGATGACCACCATGCGGAAATCGGGCTCGGGCGGATCGCTCTTCTTGTATTTGGTCACCGGCTTGTAGACGTGGAAGAACGTCTGATAGGGGAACTCTTGCAAGGATGGCGGACCGGACACTCCGCCGGCCGTGACGGCGCCCGTGTCATCGAGAGGGGTGAGCGAAGATGGCTTGTGCGGGAGCGGTCCGCGCGGCAAATGTCGGTCGTGCCCTGATGGGATGATCTGAAGATGCGAAAACATCTTGTCTGCGCGCGCGGGAAGCGACGTGTCAGCCGTGCATAACTGACTTGCGACGGCGCACAGACGTTTTCAGCTCACCGTAGAGGGCCCACGTCCGACCGGCCAGCAGGCTCCTAGTCTCTCCTTCCCCGCGACGAAGAGTTCTTGTCGCCACATATCGGATTTGCTTGACAGCGTGGCGCGGCTGCTGGACGAGACTCCGGAAACTCGCGACGAGGCGGAGGAGGTAATCTCGGAGGAAGGCGACCGGCCGCAATGCCGTGTCGAGCACGGTGCGGTACAACGGCAGCTTTTTGGTCGTGACGACCCGTTCGGCGCCAGAGACTGGCCGCGCGCGGATGACCACGTAGCCTAACCGCCGCAAAAAGGCGTAGACCTGCACCGAGGAAGGGATTTCGACCTCTGGATGTCAGCCCGAGAGTGCAAACCCTCCATCTCGTCGACCGCAAGCAACGCACCTGATACCTCTCTGGAGTCATCTCGTCGTGACCGAGCAGTTCTGACCATGCCTGCTGCACGCTCATCGGCACGCGTGTCCCGTTCCCGCTCTCCTTCCACAGTTCGATCGCGCCGCGCTCGACCATGTAGAGCGCCTCTTCCGGCAGCAGTTCGAGAGTCTTGCGCTTCTGATTGAAGTGGCCGATGTTGCTGAAGTGGACGCCGTACACGCTGTTGCCGGCGTCGCAGACGGCGCGTCCGCCGTCGAAGTCGGGTCGCCAAGTGAACGAGTTGTGCGCCTTGGACGAGTGGTGGCGGGATCCGGACGACAGGGCCGTGTAGAGAGCATTGCGCGATTCTTGCAAGAGGTTGCGCTGGTGCTGCGAGAGCGTCGCTTCCTTGCTCGTCGGCGGGAAAGCGTCGGCGGCTGCCAACGGTTCAAAGTCCTTCTCGCCTCGTTTCGGGATGAACGGGACGAGGACGGCGCCTTCAGACTTTTCTCGGTTGGTTCTGCGTAGCTTTCGACGGTCAGCTGGGGCTTAGAGGGGCGGGGAGAGAAATGGCTCACTTGGCAAAGGCAGCGAATCGAGACCAGTCTGGCAAAGCGTCTTCCTCGGCTTCTTCGAGGTCGACACGGGCAGCAGTCGGCCGATCGTCTTCCATGTTGGCAGCTGGCAGTCGCACGGCGGTCTCGCACAGTACTGGTGAGGGTGGAGATCAAGGAGAACAGCGATGAAAAGCGTGCTTCGACCCGACCGGACCGTCTGCAGCTAATTCAGGCCTGAGCTGTAAAGAACCCCCTAGGATTCTCAAAGCAAGGGTATGCCTTGCAGCGAAAGCCTGTTCTTCAAAGTATCATTCGAGCTGTCCGTCTCTTCCATCTTGAAATCATGCTCATCTTTCCAAGACGAGATTTCGGTCCTCTCAAGACACGTAGCCCTAGAGCTCCTCCAGCCTTTGTGAAGTTTACTCGTCAAGTCACCGGCTTCCTCTTAATCCGGGCGCTCCTTCGGGGACCGTGAGCAGAAAACATGACCTTTGGCAAGGCTTCGAACGCATCGACAGACACTCCATCAACGCTTCGTGTAGACCTCGACCGGTCTTCGAAAAGTTGACCCTGCAAAATCAAGGCGTCAAAGAGTCAGAGAGGAAGAAGCAGGACGAGGAACGAGCTTTTATAAGAGAGCATCCATCACGCACCGATTCGACCCGTCTCGCCGAGCAGCTCTCGCTTGCCGAACCCGACTAGCTCTGTCAGGACGCGCTCAAAGTCACCGTCTTCAGGTCTCCACCCCTTCTCCGCGCCCTCGAGGAGCTTGTCGTACCGCTCTTGCAACTCGGGCATGGCCTTGACGTTCTTGGCATACGTCGCGAAAGGCTGCGGCTCGAGGATGAGGCGTCCTCCCGGTCGGAGGCAGTCGAAGCATCGTCGGAAGAAGGCAAGGAGGCCTGGGTTGAGGCCTTGGAGATGGATCCACTTTGTCACGGAGAGACTGCAGGGTGGCAAACGGCTCAGAATCTGCACGGGCCCATCGTGGTCGGGGAAGCGAAGGGAAGGCATACGCAAAGATGACGTCGTAGCCGTCCCGGTCTGCCTGGAGTGGCGTGTTGACCCAATCGGCCGTCTCGAACACGATGTTTTCTGGGAAGAAGAGGTGCTCGACGTAGTTTGCATCGCGACGGTTCCGACGAGGCGAAACCGCGTTCGACTCGGTATAGCTCCGAACAAGGCCACGGGGATGCGGCAAGAAGCCAAACATGCGCGCCAGCGACGTCGGAAAGTATGCCGAATCCTCGACGGTCAGGTCTGTGGCCGATTCGGACGGATCTTCTGCTATCGAGGTAGCCTCGCCGCGCCGCAGGCGTTTCGCATCTTCTGTTAGCCGAGGTATCGGCGCTTGTCGGGACCACGCAAGGTCAACTGGGAGCAAGCGAATAGGAGTCAGTGGGCAACTGTGCACAGAGAAAAAGGGAGGGTTGAAGTCACCGTTTCTTCGTGCCTGCTGCGTCAATTCGGGATCGATATCGACGCCGACAACCTCTGCAGCTCGGAACCGCTGTGCGAGTTCGATCGAGACCTCGCCTGCGTTGGCGCCGACGTCTAAGACTCGTTTCCCGCGGATCCACTCCCTCGGGACCAGTTCGAGGCGGTCGTCGAGTTCACCGTGCTGGACTTCTCGCCGCCGCCGATAGTAGCCGATGTAGTTGCCGTTGACTGCGACGCGTTCTCGCTTCCGGATCGGCCCTTCGTGAGCCCTGGCAGGCGGCCCTGCAGTCGAAGTGGGGTGCTGCTGGTAAACAGGGCGCCGGCTGCTCGAGATGTCGGGCTGGCTAGGCGCCGCCGGGTTCAGGTCGGGCTTCCCGTTGTCCAAGAACGTTGTACGCTGGCGCTTGGCCCGCGGTTCGGGCTGCAAGCTCATCTCGGTGCGGTTCGGTGAAAGCAAGAGAGGAGCTTCCGCGCGAGAAGCGTCGAAAAACAATCATTTGATTCCTAGCTGTATAGTCTATTTCCACTATGGGTGATCAAATGAGAGCATCTACGACTATTGCGAGTGGTCCGCCGACTCGAGCGGCCCTTGCGTCGGTTCAGCCGCCGCGACTAACGCCACCTCGTCCTCCCCTCGCCGCGTCTCCCTCGGACTGTCAGAAGCATCCACAGGCTCCGCAGGCTCCGCAGGCTCCGCCGTGATTTCGGCGTCGTGCGCCTGTTGCTGTTCGGCCTTCTCCATCAAGCGGACGGGCTTGGGCTTGCGCTTGTTGTTGCCTCCTCGGCTCCGACCCTTGCCTCCCTTCTTCTGGTCCGCAAACGAGACATACTCCGGGTCGTCCTTGACGGCGGCGCAGATCTCTTGAATCGAGGCGTTCCGGTCGATCAAATCGCGGGCGCGGCGCATTTGCTATGCAAGGGGGAATTTGGGGCCTGCGTCAGCGGATGGAGGCGAGAACTGGGAAAGACCAGATATATGGCCTCACGATACGCAGCTCTTCGACCCAATCAGGAGCGACATTTCCAGGGCAGTTCCGGGTCAGGATGAACGGGTCCTGGACGACGAGGAGGTTGTCGGCCCAGCGTTCCGGCTCCTCGTACTCTTCGTACTCGATCGGCGAAGACGACCGCGAGTTGGGCTCGGCAGGCGCGCGTTGAGCGTGGTCTTCTTGTCGCAGCGCGTCGAGGTCGGCCGCGAGCGAGTCGAGGTCGGGTTCCGTGGTTGCTGCCCTCGCCTCGGCGGCGAAAGCGCTCAGGTCGGCGTCTTCCTCGCGCTGCCGCAGCACCTCTGCAGGCGAGAGGTCACCGTCCCGCGCGAGAGCCTCGACGAGTTCCGTATCGACCGGTTTTTTTGTCCCAAACGGTCTCTGCCGTTCGAGCCCCGCCC